>QLNU02000814.1:0-10881 GCA_006491805.2 Dysdera silvatica | reverse complement strand
AAATAGGGAAGAAATACTTAGAAGAGTTGAAGAATTCTACAAAAATCTATACGAAAGTAACAGTGAATTAAACGAAGACATTGAAATAGTCGAAGGAATAGCTCCTAAAATCTTAAAAGAAGAAGTTTCATTTGCAATAAAAAATATGAAGAAAGGAAGAGCCCCTGGTGATGATGGTATTACATTAGATATCCTAAAAGAAGCTGGAGAATATGTAGAAGACATACTTGCAAAATTCTTTACCAAATGTCTTAACAGCGGTAACATACCAAACCAATGGGATTCTGCAACAGTAATTCTTTTGCATAAAAAAGGTGATAAAGAGGATTTGAAAAATTACCGACCAATTAGCTTGTTACCTGCTATTTATAAAATCTTCACAAAAGTTCTAACACATCGCCTGCAGAAAAAATTAGATGCAGCTCAACCAAGAGAACAAGCTGGATTTCGAAGTGGATTCAGTACAGTGGACCATATTCAAGTATTAAGAGAATTAATTGAAAGAACACATGAATATGAACTTCCATTGTGTGTTGCATTTATTGACTATGAGAAGGCCTTTGACTCTATAAAAACATCAGCAGTCATCAACTCTTTAAGATCAACAGACATTGAGGATGTGTACATTGACATGGTGAAACGTGTGTATAAAAATGCAAGTGCAAAATTTCGGTTACATAAAGATACCAAAACTATCAAACTTGGCAAAGGTGTGAGGCAGGGAGATACCATTTCTCCAAAACTTTTTACTTCTGCTTTACAGATGATTTTTCAGCTGATAAATTGGAATAACAAGGGAATAAAAATAAATGGTGAATATTTAAATCATCTGCGGTTTGCTGATGACATTGTTATTTTTTCAACGGACCCATTGGAACTCCAAGACATGGTACAAGAGCTCGCAACTAGAAGTGAAGAAGTTGGACTCAAGATGAACCTACAAAAAACTAAGATCATGTTCAATAATTTTGTAGAGGAAACAAAAATACAAGTTGACAACACTGAGCTAGAAATTGCTGATTCATATATTTACCTTGGCCAGCTGATTTCAATGGATGGCAACATTATGAAAGAACTCAACAGACGTATTAAACTTGGCTGGAGTGCATTTGGAAGAAACAGTTTTATCCTGAAGGGGAAATTGCCTTTATGTCTAAAAAGAAAAGTCTTCAACCAGTGTGTATTGCCAGTCCTCTCTTATGGATCAGAGACATGGAGTCTAACAGTTGGAGCAATACGAAAGTTACAGACAACGCAAAGGAGCATGGAGAGGTGCATGCTTGGAATAACTAGGAGAGATCGAAAAAGAAACACTTGGGTGAGAGAGCAAACTAGAGTAGAGGACATCATTGTTAAAGTAAAAGGACTGAAATGGCGATGGGCTGGGCATATTGCAAGAAGAACTGATCAACGATGGACAACAGAAATTCTGAACTGGATTCCAAGAGACCACCGAAGACCTAGAAAACGTCCTCAAACTAGATGGGTGGATGAAATAAGAAAAGAGGTTGGGGTAACGTGGAAACGAATGACCCAGGATAGACTTGTGTGGAAAGCATTTGGAGAGACCTTCATCCAGCAGTGGATAGATAATGGTTGAATATGATGATGATGATGATGATATATATATATATATGGCCTGCAAAAGGGTTGCTGGTATCTAACTGGAAGGAGACCCACACGCTGAACGTATGTGACGATGTGTGGAACCGGTCAGGCCAGTAACCTAGTGTCCTACCCCGCCTTCAAGTGGTGCAGGCTGAGCTTTCTATTTATGTGGCAAATTAATATTTGCTGCACGGATAGAAAGGCGGAAGGGGAGGGCTAATTCACCAACCCGTCTAGCCAGCGTGGTGAAATTATGGCTAATTCCTCCATTATGTTGACACACCAGAAACCATGGCCCCTAGTCTCCAGGTGCTGGAGTGCTCCTGATCAAGACAGCGGTCAGTGTGGCATGAAAGCAGGGGGTGCTAAGAATCACTGGAATGGCCCAGGCTGCCGTTTGTTATTGACCTTGGCTACGTATAATGGACGATCCCTTGCTTCTGAAGCAAAACTTCAGGAATTGGAAGAGGAACTAGACAAGATCAAATGGGACATTGTAGGACTCAGTGAAGTTAGAAGAAAAGGTGAAGAGTTGGTGGAACTGAAAAGCGGACATTTGTTTTATTATAGAGGAACGGAAACTGGAAGAACAAGTGGTGTTGGCTTCTTAATCAACAAAAGAATTAAAGACTGTCTTCTGGAAGTTGAAAGTACATCAGATCGAGCAGCGAGGCTTGTTGTTCAACTAACCCAGCGATACCAACTTCAAATAGTACAGGTATATGCACCAACATCAAGCCATACCGACGAAGAGGTTGAAGAATTTTATGAAGAAATCAAAGAGTTACACACCAAAGGGAAACAACATATCAAGCTCATCATGGGGGATTTCAATGCAAGAATTGGACAACAGGAACAAGGAGAGACATCGGTTGGTAAATACGGATATGGGGAAAGGAATGAACGTGGCGATCAACTCATCGAATTTGCAGAAGCTGAAAACCTTAGCATCATGAATTCATTTTTTAAGAAGAAACCGCAAAGAAAATGGACATGGAAACACCCCAATGGAGGAACCAGCGAAATTGACTATATCCTGGCAAACAAGAAATCAATTATTGAAGATTGCAGCGTACTGAACAGATTTAATACTGGAAGTGATCATCGAATGGTGAGATGTAAAGTGCACTTAAATACTAAATTAGAACGACAGAAGCTCATTAGGAAACAAGTAAGTAAGAGGGTGGATCTAATGAAACTGAAAGTAAATACCGAGGCATTCAAGTTGGAATTAAAAAATCGCTTTTCTGCACTGGAAGGACTTATTGATGAAAGTGATATCTCAGAAGCAAATGAAAACATTGTTAAGACAATAGTTGAAACTGCTGGGGAAATTGGTGGTGTAACCTGTAAAAAGCACAATAGCAAATTATCTGAGAAGACGAAACAGCTCATGAAAAGGCGAAGAGATATGAAGGTGGACAATCGAAATACCAGTTCCAGGATTGAGTACATAGAACTTTGTAAAACTCTGCGCAAAAACATGAAAGAAGATATAAGAAAATTCAATTGTGAGTTAGTAAGGAAGGCCATTGAAAGCAACAAGAGCCTTAGGGTTGTTAAAGGGAGTTTGTCTATTGGGAAGAAACACATCATTGCATTAAAAGGAGAGGATGGCACCGTAACAAGAAATAGGGAAGAAATACTTAGAAGAGTTGAAGAATTCTACAGAAAGCTGTATGAGGGTAACAGTGGATTAAACGAAGACTGTGAGATAGTCGAAGGAACAGCTCCAAAAATCTTAAAAGAAGAAGTAGCATTTGCAATAAAAAGTATGAAGAAAGGAAGATCCCCTGGCGATGATGGCATTACATTAGATATCTTAAAAGAAGCTGGAGAACATGTAGAAGACATACTCGCAAAATTCTTTACCAAATGCCTCAACAGTGGTAACATACCAAACCAATGGGATTCTGCAACAGTAATTCTTTTGCATAAAAAAGGTGATAAAGAGGATTTGAAAAATTACCGACCAATTAGCTTGTTACCTGCTATTTATAAAATCTTCACAAAAGTGCTAACACATCGCATGCAGAAAAAATTAGATGCAGCTCAACCAAGAGAACAAGCTGGATTTCGAAGTGGATTCAGTACAGTGGACCATATTCAAGTATTAAGAGAATTAATTGAAAGAACACATGAATATGAACTTCCATTGTGTGTGGCATTTATTGACTATGAGAAGGCCTTTGACTCTATTAAAACATCAGCAGTCATCAACTCTTTAAGATCAGCAGACATCGAGGATGTGTACATTGACATGGTGAAATGTGTGTATAAAAATGCAAGTGCAAAATTTCGGTTACATAAAGATACCGAAGCTATCAAAATTGGTAAAGGTGTGAGGCAGGGAGATACCATTTCTCCAAAACTTTTTACTTCAGCTTTACAGATGATTTTTCAGCAGATAAATTGGAATAAGAAGGGAATAAAAATAAATGGTGAATATTTAAATCATTTGCGGTTTGCTGATGACATTGTTATTTTTTCAACGAACCCATCAGAACTCCAAGACATGGTACAGGAGCTCTCAACTAGAAGTAAAGAAGTTGGACTGAAGATGAACCTACAAAAAACTAAGATCATGTTCAATAATTTCGTAGAGGAAACAAAAATACAAGTTGACAACATTGAGCTAGAAATTGCTGATTCATATATTTACCTTGGCCAGCTGATTTCAATGGATGGCAACATTATGAAAGAACTCAACAGACGTATTAAACTTGGCTGGAGTGCATTTGGAAGAAACAGTTTTATCCTGAAGGGGAAATTGCCTTTGTGTCTAAAAAGAAAGGTCTTCAACCAGTGTGTATTGCCAGTCCTCTCTTATGGATCAGAGACATGGAGTCTAACAGTTGGAGCAATACGAAAGTTACAGACAACGCAAAGGAGCATGGAGAGGTGCATGCTTGGAATAACTAGGAGAGATCGAAAAAGGAACACTTGGGTGAGAGAGCAAACTAGAGTAGAGGACATCATTGTTAAAGTAAAAGGGCTGAAATGGCGATGGGCTGGGCATATTGCAAGAAGAACTGATCAACGATGGACAACAGAAATTCTGAACTGGATTCCAAGAGACCACCGAAGACCTAGAAAACGTCCTCAAACTAGATGGGTGGATGAAATAAGAAAACAGGTTGGGGTGACGTGGAAGCGAATTGCTCAGGATAGACTTGTGTGGAAAGCATTTGGAGAGACCTTCATCCAGCAGTGAATAGTAAAATGTTGAATATGATGATGATATATATGCGTGTGTTCCTTTTCAAAAGCCAAGTCCCATCCCATATTCTTACATAATTTAGTGTTAATGCTAATGGGTTCGACGCGTCCGAAACGAAATTCGCGACAATTGGATCTTGCACCATGACAACGCATCAACCCACACCGCGCTCATTGTCTCCGAGTTGCTGGCCAAAATGGGTGTGGCAACGCTGCCCCAGATGCCGTTCCACCCCGATCTGGCACTAGCGGATTTCTTTTTGTTCCCCAGGATCAAAAGAACCCTGAAAGGAACTCGGCATGGGACGCTGCAGGCGGTAAAAGCAGCCGCGACGACCTCACTGAAGGAGATTCCCGTTGATGACTTCCAGGGCGCCTTCAATGATTGGGTGAAGCGTTGGCAACGGTGCATCGAAGCAGGGGGAGAATACTTTGAAAAGTTCTGAAAAGATTGTAAACGGATATGGACTAAATGATTTTAAAAAATCATTCCGAACTTCGTGATGCAAACCCAGAGGTTTGATGCTTGAAGGGAAGGGGACATGGAAATTGTGCCTCATACGAAATAAATTAGCTAATATATTTGATGATCACATTTTAGCTTACACTAAAGCTTTTCTGTATAGAATAAATAAAACACATTCCTGACCCATAGACCATCCGGGTACCGTCCATATAAATGAGGCACCCTCCATATGAATCAGAGTGCTTTATCCCACTTAGCAACCAGGATATACAAATAATGGAAATCAATTTCTTCATATTTAAGATACAGTAAAAATCGGTTATAACGTCCTCCAAGGAACCGTGCAAATTCGGTCGTTATAACCGATGGTCGTTGTAAACGATATCTTTTTAAAATCACAGTAGCCTATAGTAATGCACTTTAGAGTTTCATGTATTATTTTGACAGTAAAAAGTATTAAACTTTTTGGTTTCAAAATTAAATAAAAACATAATTATAATGAATTTGATTTCAGTTTATATTACGTTATAGCCAAACTAAATACATAGTACTTTCTTAGTTTTTAAATTGAAAAGATTGTAGAAAATACTACTAAAGTATATAATGTAGGAAACACATGTAATAAATAGTATTTATTATATTAATGACTTAAGAACAGTGCCGGTTTAAGAGATTTATGGGCTCTACGCTGAAAAAATATAATGGGTCCCTTCAGAATATGACCCTCGTGATATTCAATTAATCAATTTCTCGGTTTTTTTTTTTGAAGTTCATTATCTTCAATATTCAGGTTTAGCAGTAATAAAAATTTCTCGGACAGTTGTAAATAAACAAGATTAGAATATCGCTTAAATTTTGGTAACTGTAAATTTTATTAACTAACCCACATGGTTCTGCTTTATGCCTGTTAAGTCGCGTCGTTATATCCGATACGAATTTCCCTGCTTAGAATCTTCGTACACTACAAAATCGCCGTCGTTATATCAGGTTTCGTTGTTATATACGATGTCGTTATAACCGATATATTTAGTATGGAGTAGAATAGCAAACCAAACGTCTTGTAAAATTTCCATCATTATATGCAGTTGATCGTTATAAACGATTTTCACTGTATTATTACATTCCTCAGGGGTAAAGCAATTGCTAATTGGTCAAACGTACAGACAACTCAATTACCCAAGAAATATTGAAATGAACATCACCGGTGGCTTCATTTCTTGATCTGTTGTCAATTGTGTCATCATAAGAAAGGTAATGATATCCTATAAAGAAATATATCGCACGTTTACGGTTATTTAAAAATATTTACCATCAAGTAGTGGACATGTGCAAGTCTTTCGTACAGTAAAGAAAACGTCGGCAATAAGTTTCGTGGCTGCTTTGCCAGCCGTTACGTCATACAGTACTTTTGCAGCTCCAGCCGTACATGCGTCATATGGATCTAGAATAAGTTTCCAAAATTTAGGGTAGAA
This sequence comes from Dysdera silvatica, assembly GCA_006491805.2. Classification (NCBI taxonomy): domain Eukaryota; kingdom Metazoa; phylum Arthropoda; class Arachnida; order Araneae; family Dysderidae; genus Dysdera; species Dysdera silvatica. The sequence goes on along the minus strand of QLNU02000814.1, from coordinate 4,116 downwards.
CATTAAACCATTACATGTGAAAAAGCAAATATTACAACAAGTATCAAAAATAGCAATATAAAGAAAAAAACATTATTTATATCTACGAAACTATTTATTTATTTATATGCAGTGAAGTACACTGGTGGTCATTAAACATGTAATGCTGAGAAAGATGAGAGAGATACCAAAGCCACATGCATGAAAAATATAGCTTACATCACAATAAAAAAAAAATACAGATATAATTCGATTAGATTTGTTGAATCCTTTTAACATATTCTCACACAGTCTGACCATCTGGAAAATTTCTGGCCAAGCTGATGTGTTTTTGCTAGTATTGTAGTTTAATAGCCAGCAGTGTATATTGCATATGCATTGACATGTAAAACGAAACACATAATTGTGGCCATTTCTAGCCATAAAAACGTCTTCTGCAGAGCGAAAGAGCATTTAGAATTGAAAGTTATGAGACCCTAAAAAAATAAATGCAATTTTAACTCTCATTCCTACACCATACATGTTAGATGCCAGATTTACGTATAGGCCAAGTAGATCAACGCATAGCCCCCCCCCCACAGGCTTGGTGTTATTTAAGTGTTATTTGGGCCCCCTATAAGAAAAAGGCCCCTTTCTTATTTAGTCCATGTGCTTATACGAAGTACAGTTGAAATTGCAGCTGTTTGTAAAAAGTTCAAACTTATTGTTTAAAGTCTAAATGTTTAACTTGTTAATAAAGAAAATCACTTTGTTAATTCCAAACTGCAGTTCACATGTATTTTGCTCAATAGGGGTTTATCTAAGGATGGCCCCAACACAGTTACACATGTACATACTATGCAAACCTACGGGAATCTACAGCCATTCAGTAATCAACAAAGCTTCCCATTTTCTGCTTGGTTTTTCTTTTTAGACTATTGATAATTTAAAACATCAAACGACATCAGACCAAGCTTGGAATTTCACTAGAAATACAAAAATTTTGTATTTTTAATGTTGAAAATGTTTTCATGGAGGTCAATTAAAAAAAGTGTTAAATTTTTTCATTATTTTTTTGCGGGACGGTTTAATAAATGTAGGATGTTGTTGCCACTTTATTATGATAATATTAATAATATAATTATTTATGTTAAAACTAATGGAAAATGTTGTTGCCGCTACATTTTGGTGGAATGAATCATAGGTACATGAAGAAATGTCAATTGTGTTTAATTCTCACTTTTCAATTTTAGTTGTCATGGTAACCCGAAAGGCACGAAATGCCAGAGGGCACTTTTTCTCATTTTGTTTATTAGTATTCATTCAAGTTTTGATGGGTGCGCACATTGTTTTTCTATTTCACTTAAATTTGAATATTATTCTTTATTCATCAATGACAAAACTGTAAAGAAAAAAATCTTCAATGTTATTGAATACATTTTCAACGTTCTAATATTCAATAAAATTGAAATTTTTTTTAAATTTTCACAGAACTTTTTGAGGTTAGATAGACTACCCACTTTAGAGGCCATTTCAATTTTTCGGCCTAGGGCCCATAAAACCTTGATCTGGCACTGTGCATGTTCAAAACTTCTTTAGAAAGAGACAGTACCATGATATACCCCAAAAGAAATGGAAATATCCACAGTAAATTCTGCTATAGTCTGTGTTTTTCAACGCGAACTGGCAAAAATGATATTAATTATGAACATTATTCATGGTCATGCCAGTAACTGCGAACATCATTTACAAAACGCTAATTTTAAATTGACTACAATACAATCCCATTTTGAACATTCAAAATACTTTTGTGATTTCACTTTAGACCAACATTTTGGGTTGGCTGGTTGTACTTTTATGGCGCAAGGACAACAAGGGTCATTCTGTGCCATACAAGGTGAGAATGTGCACACGGTTTTAAAATAGAAATAAATTAAAGCTTAAATGGGGAAAAACGTATTGAAAGTAATGTGTTGAATGTACTAAATGAAACAATATAAAAACTCATATGAGATGGGAAAAGTCAATATTAAATAAAAAATTAAAAACGATTTCATAATCAAAAGAGTCACATAAAATGTCATGAAGGGTAAAATTATTTTGGTTAAAAGATGATGTACATTGCTGGTTAAAATTTATGCAAGTGATTGAAATGTGTAAAACATTTAATGGCCCACCACACGTGGCACACATCGGGGCATCTTCTCCTTTTAAAATAGTGGTTCCCAATTGGTGTTCCGCGAGGGAGTTCCAAATGGTTCGCGAAGCAGGTCATTATTTAAAAAAAATATACTTACAAAAATTATTATTAAATACTAATATTAAATATAAAATAAAACTCGTATATTTTTAGTATTTTGTCCTCGCCCCCCACTCTTGAAAAAAAAAGCTGGTTACGCTCTTGCACATAGGGACGTTCTGGTGAAATGTAAGGACTTTCCATTGATGTTACCCCCAAAGCAGAATGTTTTGCAATGTTCTGCAATAAGCCTACAGCTGGTCAAAAATGTTCTGCAGAAGATGTGTGTATGTATGTATATATATATATATATACATACACTATATAAATAAATTATAAATTCGTTTGTAAAACACAAATAACTTACAATTGCAATAAGCGTTTAATGTAAATTTATGCAAATAATATACCAATGGTGATTACATATATACCAATTACAACTTTTAAAAATAGTGAACAATTTTGTTTGTAATAAAAAATAATCATTTGCAACCTGTAAATAAAATATAAACTGAACTTGGAAAATTTCAGGAAATCAGAAATTCAATAACCCGTAACATTCTGTCAGACATCATTTGAAGTAGTTCATGTAATTGCAGTAAACATGTAAGTCTATGTTGTCCCAGGCATTCGAAATTGCTATTTGGAGATCATTTACATGATGATATTGCTCGTTTCGAGTAGCAATTTTAGTGGCCAACTTGACAGTTTTTTTTTATTTCATAATCGTCTTTTTTGATGACATTTTGGACAGCGATTTGTGAGCGCCCTATTTTACGGGCTAGTCCTCTTGTTGACTGTCCCTTGCAAGTTAGCAAATATATTTTTCTGGCGTAAGTTTCATTTAGTTCTTCTCCTCAAGACATAGTCACAAAATGCAATTTTCGTCAAAACATTGAATCCATATGAGAGCCTAGATGCATCAAATGATGTGTATAAAACTACACATATGAAAATTAGTTTATAGGTTCGCAGTTTGTGAATTTGCACGTTGAGTTTATAATTTCTTTACAGGTTGTAAATGGTTATTTTTTCTTACGAAAAAAATTCTTCACTATATTCAAAAGTTGCAAGTGGTATATGTAGTTAGTACATTATTTGCATAAATTTATATCAAACACTTATTGCAAACATGTTATTTGTGTTTTCGGGTGAGTTTATAATTTATTTGCATGATGCACTATATTATATACATTTTTAAATTCCATTAAGCGTAAATTTCTTTTTTAATAGAAATTCAGAAAACATTTGTCAGAGTGGGTTTTTTTTATTTCTTCATTATATATATATATATCCAACATTCTGCGATTGTTATGTGGTGAAGTTGTTTGTTCTGCAACGTGCGTTATGCTTTTTAGCAAATTCTGCTTTGGGGGATGTTACTAGGGATTATACCTTGACAGCAACTGCATTGTTTGGCTTCACTGTTGGCAACATTGCTTTGTTTACTTCTATATATCTACATCCTCCTCCCCCCCCCCACCAAATAAAAGACCTGATTCCCTTTTTAATTAAGGTCTCACAGTTAACTCATGCAGGGATGGATTTAGAGGTCATTCAAGAGTGTGTGTGTGTGTGGGTGGGGGGATCGATGACTTACATTTTGAAAATGATACCTAAATGGACCTTTACCTTGCATCTTTTCAATGTTAAATTTTCATTCAAGGTGGGGACAGCCCCACTCCATAAATACACCCCTGATCTTGTGAGAATTTTTCGAAGTGGTCCATGGGTAAAATTGAAGTGGAAAAGTGGTCCGTGGCTTAAACTGAGTTAAGAACCACTGCTTTAAAAGATATTGACGAGAGAAGCATGTATGCCCAATACAAACACTTTTCAATCATAATTTCTTGAGACATAACAGACAGCGGGGGGGGGGGCAAAGTTTGAAACCCATTAGCTATAAACTTCTTAAATTA
>QLNU02000796.1:15254-49239 GCA_006491805.2 Dysdera silvatica | reverse complement strand
AACTACGTCACCGGACTGATACATAAAACATTCCAGCACTTCGTAATGAAATTTCGTATAAAAATAATCGCAATTTAAACTAATCAGGCGACCCTCTCCAGAATGCTTTCTTGCGACCTCATTCCCGGGTCGCGATCCACAGGTTGGAGACCATGGCTTTGAAGTGAACAAACACGTGACGTCACCCCACGGTCATAAACGCCATCTTCTAGTCCGAGCAGGGCCGCCGAGAGCCAACGCTAGCCCGCAGGTCCACTTCGACCGGTCCCCCACGACCCCTTCGAGCCCCCAAAGCATAGGTCCTCGCTGGCGCGGCCCCTAGATTCCTCACGGGTTGCAGCCCTTGCTGCCCCCTCCCCGTCGGCTCTGTGTCCGAGATTGACGTACCGCGTTAGGTACCATACATAGGCGTAGCTGGCAGGTTTTGGGGGTTGTTACCCCATCACAATGAAATTCGGTATATTTAATATAGGAATGCATGAGTTGCAGATCTGTAACCCCCCCTCCCGTTGAGCCTCTAACCCCCACTTATGAACTTCCTGCTTATGCCTATGGTAGTATATCAAGGTTTGTAGGCATTGACGTAGGCAAGGGAGTGTTTATGGGGGTTGTAACCCCACTTTGCAATGGAATTTTGTATATTTAGCATAGGAATATGTGAGTAGTAGTTCTGTAACCCCCCATTGAATCTATAATCCCCCACCTACTTACGCAGAACTTCTGCGTACACTTATGTTTGTAGGTCACGTCAAGGCGTCTATCTCGTTCCAGATAAACTACAGCGCGATACTGGAGCCTAAAATATACAAATGTGGTAGTCAATTACGTAGAAGATCGATGAAAATGGTATTTTACTGCCATATTTACAATACAAATTTATTTATAAGCACAGGATCAAATAATCAGTTACAAAGGTGAGTTATATGTGAGAGCCGAATAGGGGATAACATAAATGACAACATTATTAAAACAAAGTAGAGTGGATAAACCAAAATGTGAGCTATTAACCACGGGTTGCTATTTAAATAAATATAACACAATTATAGAAAACTAGCGTTTCCAAAACTGGGCTTAAGGGAAAGGAGGCAGCAAATGATTTATCAAAAGCAGAACTCGATCATATGAAATAAAGTGAGCAGTGTCTTCCTTCGTGTGTGCTAAATATCGGATAGTCCAAAAATTCAAATTTCAAAGGTGCAAAGGCACTTGGAAATTTATCTAAAAACCGTTCAATACCATTTTACTAAGCTACAACATTGATAATAGAGTGAAAAACGTCAGAAAGTCCATGCAAGTAAGTTAATTAAGATATTAACTGTTTATAAATATACCAAATAATATATATATATATCGTAATATTATGCGAACTGTGGTTGTGGGCAGTATTATCATGGACAAATTTCACTGTATTCAAATACATAAACAGGGGTGTCCCCAAAGTGTACTCGCTGTGTGTTCTCTGTGTGTGCTTCGCTGTGTGTTCTCTGTGTGTGCTTCGCTGTGTGTGCTTACTCCCAAGAAATTTTGAAAAATACAAAGTACGCGCAGTGTACTCTCAAGGCCTCACGATGTTTTTGTATTTGCTGATTTTGAGGCAAATTTCAACAAAGTTCAGTCCTTTTTTTTTGCAAGTCATTTACAAACTTGAATGGAAACAAATGAGGAAAACCCCCTGAACCCACAAGCCTCAAAACAATATTCTACATACGACCAAAAAGGAATGAACCGACGAAAGTGACACAAATGCCACTTTGGGCTTGGATAGACGATCATGAATGTCAGTCAGCGGCGCGTTGACTTCATCAAGTCTAGTAACCCCGATTTCAATGCTCGTTAATTAAGACAGCACCGCACACTTCCAATAAATTTTTAAGACAGCCCTGCACATAAATACGTAGTGATTGATTGATTGTTTGGCTTTTTATGGCGCAAGAGCATCTATACCGCGCCACACATGGTATAAATACGTAGTTATGACATCTTTACATGGAGTTATTCTTCGGTCATATAACTGGCTATGCGTATGTTTTCAATCTTTAAAAATTGATTTGGAAATAATGTTCAATAAGCGTCGTTAGCGGGAGTGACAAGGGGACCCGTCCCCCCCTCAATGTTGGTATTAGGGTTCCATGTCCCCCTCCAATTTCAAACAAAATGCCTTCTACTGATACGTTGTCCCCCCCCCCCAATATTTTTATACCGTCGGCGTCCATGATAATGCTTGAAGGGGAATAGGAGGGGTGGTATTTGAGAGATTGGATTAAACTCGAACCCCTACAGTTTAAAAATAGAAAAAGAGAGAAGAAAAGCCAGAGTAATAAATAAGGAGAAAAAACAGAACAAAATGAAAAAAATAAGGAGAAAAAACAGAACAAAATGAAAAAAATAAGGAGAAAGAAAAGGAAGAGAAAAGCCAGAGTAATGAACAAGGAGAAAAAACAGAATAAAAGGAAAAAAGTAATAAATAAAAAGAAACTAAAAAAGAGGAGAAAAGGAGTGGTAAATAAGGAGAAAAACAAAATAAAAGGAAAAAAGAGTAATAAATAAGGAGATAACAGGATAAGAGAAAAAGTAATAAATAAAGAGAAAGAAAAAAGGAGGAGAAAATAAGTAATAAATAAAGAGAAAGAAAAAAGGAGGAAATAAGTAATAAATAAAGAGAAAGAAAAAGAAGAGGAGAAAAGGAGTAGTAAACAAGGAAAAATTAATAGGAAATAATTTTTCGTGTGTGCGTTTTGTCATGACTATGCTCTGATTTTTTAATTGTTCTCCAATTTCGGGAGGGCTCAGCTTCTAAATATTTGCTGGGGGAGCGAAAAATCCTGCCCCCCCCCCCCTCCTTCAGAGTTGACATCCTTGAATTGTTATGCATAATTCATCAATCCTAATAAGACATAATTCAATAATTCTAGTTAGATATAATTCGTGAATTCTAATTAGTCAGTTTATTTATCAAATGCAATTAGTCGTTCAAATATTAACTGAGAGCTGGGTTTTTGTATGCAGACAAGATATTAAGGTATTAAAATATTGGCGTCTGCAATAAAATTGATTAATGAACATTATGTGCGCATGTAATAAAATTTATAAATGAAAATTATGTGCGTATGCAATAAAATTGATAAAAGAACATTATATTCGTACGCAATAAAATTGATAAATGAATATCACGTGCGTATGCAATAAAATTGATAAAAGAACATTATGTGCGCATGTAATAAAATGTATAAATGAAAATTATGTGCCAGTACAATAAAATTTATAAAAGAAAATTATGTGCGTATGCAATAAAATTTATGAATGAGCATTATATACGTATGCAATAAAATTGATAAAAAATGTGATGTGCGTATGCAATGAAATTTATAAATGGACATTATGTGCATATGCCATAAAATTGGTAAAAGAACCGTACTATTTGCCTAAAATTACAGTTTGTCATTAAAATTTTAAAATTATCGAATGCCCTTCTCGTATTAAATAAGTTAGTTCAGCTAGTTAGCAAATTAGTACAACTATTTCAGCGGTTCTCAGTCTTTTTTACGTCTATCGTTTTTTCTTTTTTTTCCTTTTTATTTATTTCTATTTGGTTTTTTTTCTATCGTGCACCGCTTTCACGAACTATCACCCCCCCCCTTCATGATTTAGAATCCCTGGGCTATCTGATAAATTAATGCTTTTACACCCCCCCAATTAAATCTTCTTCTTCTTCTTAAAAGAAGAAAATTTTCATTTAAAGATCAGAGCTCTTAAATGTGATATTTAATAGTCGCTTTTTGATGAGTGGAATCGGTGTTTTATAATTATTACCATTTCGAAATAAATTTTTCTGAAAAAAATATAATTTCTTGAGATTTAATGATTTACTACTTGATCTATCTCAAAACCTTGCGTAAATCAGTGAAACTGGTATCGTACACATAAATTAATACCTTTAATAATAATAATACATTTTTATTAAACCCGATATACAATATTTCGTGATACATAGCTTGAGCAGTATAAAAATTATAGAAATGTAAGAGAAGATCTATATTAAATTCTATTAAGATTTGAGGTTAGAAATGGAAGAGAATATAAAGCCGAAGCTTGTTACGAGATTCTCTTCCAGAATGCGGGGATGTTGGCAAGAAAAAATGTAGAATTTTCATATTTTCTGAATTATGACTACTTTAAAGAGTTCAGTTGTTGTATATCTTTAGCAGAGGGACGTGGAAAACTTGTAATAACTTAAGAACAGACTGAGCGTCGTTTTTACGAATTGATGAATATAAAGTATTAATTTTATTTAGGACTTTTGGTGGGCCTCATTTGAGAAAATTGCGGCACACACCTGGACAAAGCTTACGAAATTATGTTTATCAAGATTCAAGACAGAAGTGTATCTGAGAGTCAACATATCTTATCTGAAATTTTGATTCAAAAAATGTTAAAATGTTTGTAAAACAAATATTAATTAATAAGTTAGTTGTACTATTAAGAGTTACATATATGAAATTATACTATTGTATAAGAGATTATATTTTGAAAGTAGTGTAAAACTTGGATCCAAAATACAGAATAGCTTAAGGAGGAAAAAGAGAGTTTCTATCCAGCAGGTGTCACAATTTTTCTTTAGGGAAAAAATGTAAATATTGTTGTTTCTTTATGGTATACATTTCGGAATATGTTTTATGGATAAAAGTTTTAGAAAAAACAAAAAAATTATTTTGCGGATAAAAAGAAACCTAAAGGGCCCAAATTGCCATTTTGTGAGTTCAGATTATGTTGGAAAGTTTTGTGTTTCTGCTTTCGTATCCGCAAAGATATTGAAGAACGTTCCTTTTTTATATATTGGGGTGATATTTACTTGATAGAGGGAAAAAATGTTCAGTGTTAGTAGGAGTTCCCAGGTTGAAAAAAAAGGTTATATAATCAGTTTATCTTTGTAATGAGATGTATTCGTAGAAAGTGTCCGTAGGAAGATCCGGGGAAATGCTTGGAAGCTCTGCTGGAATAATCGACTTAGTTTCTTTTTGTTCAGTGCTTGCTTCCTAGGTTGCAAATTCAGTTCTTCCCTGTGTCCTCTTCCGACACCGCTAAACGTTATTGTAGCAACTCACTTCAACCCCAGCAGCCACTCTCCCTTTGTGAAACTTCTCTAAAAAGACAAAAACCATAAACGAGAGAGAAACTAGTGGTTAAACAAAAAAAGACTGCACAGCGTGGATGGGTTTCAGAGGGTACTATTGACATGGCTGGACATAGGGGACCAGAGGGCAGAGATGTTTAGATTTTGCCACCGCTTTTATGAAAGGCCACGATTCAGCATATATATCTAGTGATGAACAATTTGTCTGAACGCTTTGATGACCGTAACATATATATTAAATTGCAGTCAGTTTTAAGCAATGAAAATAATAATAATAGTTTATTTATTCTCTTATGTGTGTTGCATGTTCACATATTGTAAACAACTGTTGAATTGTGGACGCTGAATTAATATAGAATAATTAGATTTTGTTAGATAAGTTAGAAATATGGGAGAGCAGAAAGAATAGCTGGTCGCGAGGCTCTCTTCCATAAAATTTTTTCACTTAATGAAAGACCTAGCAAGCCAAACATCATTAGAAAGTGGTATGTGCATAGGCGTACGCAGAAAGCTCATAAGTGGGGTTACAGGCTCAATGGGAAGTTACAGAGCTACAGCTTACTTATTCCTATGTTAAACATAAAAAAATTTTATTGCGATGGGGGGGTTACAACCTCCATCAACACCCCCTGCATACGCCAGTGGGTACGTGCTTATGATGATGACGAAATCTACAGGAAGGGTGTAATTTATCTGTCAAAGCGTCCATTTATTTAAAAAGGGGAAATATATTTCATTTGAATAAGAAAGGGAGAGATGATGATTGTGGTGATTTTAAATTGCAGTGGTTGTATGTCCACGATTTTAAAGCTTAATATACGTATAGAAACAGTTGTAAAAAACAGGGTTTTTGATATAAAAAATTCAATTGCAAATTGTGAATTTTGTTGTTGATTTTTACAAATACATATTAGTTTCCTTTATGGTCAATAGATGGCGCTCATATCATTTTAATCTTAAAATATAGGATTCGATATTATCAAATAAAGTAGAAGCGTGGCAATTGAAAATTTTTGGGGGGTCAAGTAGCCCTAAAAAAAGATCATTTATTTAGGCATTGAAGCGAAAAATGTCTCGATATGCTAGGGGGGCTTGAGCCCCCTTATCCCCCCCCCCCTCCTTCGCTATTGAAATAAAGATAAAAACATTACTACGAAAATTCCTATTTATGTTCACAATCACTTCATTGCAATTATAATATATTGGAGAAATCAGGGCCGTGTGAGGAAATTATGGGCCTGCATGTAGACTAGCAGATTGCCCTTTCTCCACTTGCATAGACGTGTTTCATGGGCGCAGTATAGCCCAGATGCTCTTGCGCCATAAAAAAAGCCAAACAACAACCAACATATTTCGGTTTTGGTTTCGGCGGGGGTAAAAAGGCAAATTTATTGAAGAAACTATCACACTAAATAATTTCTGCTAAATAATAATTACGTGATTAGTAAATATTAAATTATTATCAATTAAATATTATTAATTATACTAATTAGTTGATTTATCTGTATAATTTTAAAAAAGGCAAAATACCGTAATGTCTGCACTGGAGTATTATAATAAAAGCAGTTGATTGATTTGAACATAAGAATGAAACAATATTTTTTAGAACATGTAATTAATGCTCAAAATAATAAAGCAATACATGATTGGCACAGATAAGATTGTTAGTTTTAGCTTGAAATATTTTTCGATAGACGTTTTCTGCCTTCTTCAGAAAACATCTTCGAAAAACGTTTCAAGATAAAAATAAACATTTTCACTATGCCGCAAACGTATATTGTTTTATTATATTAAATAGGGTTACGCCGTATTTTTATCGTTCTCCAATATAATCCAATTAATAGTTGATAATTTATTTAAAATTGAACAGAAAGTTCATTACAGTAAAACCTCCCTACAACGATATACGATATAACGATAAATCCCTCTGCAACGATAATTTTTCTCGGTCCGTATAATAGTGTTGCAGATAGGTTTTACTGTATAATGAACCCTCCCTATAACAATAACTCCCTCTACAATGATAATTTTTCTCGGTCTGTATAATATTGTTGTTGAGAGGTTTTACTGTATAATGAACCCTCCCTATAATAATAACTCTTTCTCTACAACTATAATTTTTCTTGGTCCATATAACAGTGTTGTAGAGAGGTTTTACCGCATAATGAATCCTCCCTATAATGATAACTTTCTTTACAATGATAATTTTTCTCAGTCCGTATAACATTGTTGTAGAGAGGGTTTACTGTATAATGAACCCTCCCTATAACAATAACTCCCTGTACAACGATAATTTTTCTCGGTCCATATAACAGTGTTGTAGAGAGGTTTTACTGTATAATGAACCCTCCCTATAACGATAAATCCCTCTACAGCGATAATTTTTCTAGGTCCATATAATAGTGTTGTAGAGAGGTTTTAATGTAAAATAAACCCTCCCTAATAATAACTCCCTCTACAACGATGATTTTTCTCGGTCCATATAACAGTGTTGTAGAGAGATTTTACTGTATAATGAACCCTCCCTATAACAACAACTCCCTCTACAACGATAATTTTTCTCAGTCCGTATAATAGTGTTGTAGAGAGGTTTTACTGTATAATGAACCATCCCTATAACTCTCTCTATAAGGATAATTTTTCTCGGTCCGTATAATATTGTTATAGAGAGGTGTTACTGTATGTACATTACAAATTTAGAAGCCGGTTGTTTTTTGCAAATGCATTAATTACTTCTTCATCAGATACCCCGCTTTCCTTGTCATCAACATCAAGGCAAGACCATTTACACGATCATAATCAGTGCTATTTCTTAAGTATGTCTTGATGCGCTTTAGGGTCGAAACAATGGCCTCTCATCCAAGACCGTAGACACAGGAAAAGTGGTCAATATTAAAAGAAAAAGGTAAATATTTGGAAATACGTATAGTTTTTTCGCAATTTAAGAGAGCTCACACGGCGTATTTTGGAAGATTTTCGGATTCTATCTACTTCGTTTTCCATACATCCCACTCTCCTTCCAAAATCGAAGCATTTGAATCCACGGAATCATCGGAAACGAATTTAGTCGATGATTTAAAATCGAAGAAATTTGAATTCACTACTAGGGACTAAGCACTGTAGACCAATAAGAATTCCTTTATGAGCAGAAAAGCTGTTGTGAAGCGATGGAATTATTTCATAGAGAAAGGGAATGAAAACGTCACGACGCAAGTATTCTTTAGGAGTGGTCGCAAGAGCATTCGATTGGTATCATTGTGTTCCAACAATTCTAAGCACTAAAATGGCGCAGTATAGCCCAGATGCTCTTGCGCCATAAAAAAGCCAAACAACCAACCATCTAAGCACTAAAGGTGATTGTTCAAACGATAGAGCCAAATCTGACACTCTTTCAAAAATGGCTTTCAACTTTTTTTACGCTTCTTGTCACATTTTCGTTTAACTGCTTTACAACTAACTCCATCTTCTCCAAGACAATCGCTATATCAGCCCATGTACCTCGTAAGTACTGAGATAGAATGTAGATCAAACCCACAATCTGTCGCTGACACAGAGGGCCACTAAATAGTAGAACCTGCATAAAGTAGAATGCAGCTGCTCTGCTTTGTAACTGTCTTCGAAATTTTCTTCTATAAATGCTTTTCTAGTGAAGATACCACCTCAGAGATGGCTTCACAGAACATAGAAATGGCCTCGTGGCGTTCGATTCATCTCGTTTCATAATATTTTTTGAGACTTGAAGATGATTTTCCTAATATTTTTAAATTACTTTTAAGAATCGCGCTCCGTCGTGCTGAATTCCTGAAAAATACACAATGCTCCTTGACTATACCAAACGCATTCCTCATAGTTAAAACTTTTGCGGAGTCAACAAAACATAGATTCAATGTATGGGATACACAGTGTGCTTTGGAATATTCAAAACAATGAATAAACAAACTGCTTTGGAATATTCAAAACAATGAATAAACAAACTGCTTTGGAATATTCAAAACAATGAATAAACAAACTGCTTTGGAATATTCCTGCCAGATTCGGACTTGAACACCGTGGAAACATCCCTACATCGATCCCTCTCTATCGTATCTTTGTCCACGCATGTGTGATAAATTCATCCCAAAATTCCATCTTAATGTAGTGGCCGGTCTTCCTCTCGTCACATTGTTTACGGGTATGAATTCCAGAAAATCTTCCCGAAGCACATAATTTTCATCAACAAACATATTTATATTTTCAGCCAAGTGTCGAGTACTCTTTCAATTCATTTTCCATGATAATAATCCCCGTCAAGGGGGGGAGATCGCCCCCCCCTTTGTATCTGCAAGTGATATGCGATCGAATTTTTTGTAAAATAGAAGGTACCGAAAATACCTTGGAGCATATACGACGATTTCAGCAGTCAACGTTCTATGAAAAAAGAAATAATAAATAAATAAATAAATAAATAAAATATATATATTATTGTTGAAATGGCAATGGAATGGGGGAAAAAATTAAGCAAAGGTAAAAAAATATTGTTTATATTTTCCTTTATCAAAATATTATTCAAAAATTTCGGGGGAAGCTCCTGGCCGGTGTTCTCCCTTGGCTACGTCGGTGCCCCTCTCTCCCAAACAAATTATGTTATTTAAATTTTACGCCGCCCCCCCCGGGACACATACTTCTTTTGTTCCTGGCCTTGGAAAATGAGAGTGAACTTTTACACGTAAAAATTGCTTTCCCTAATTATTCACCAAGGCAGACAAACTTGAATAATTATATCGGCCAAATTTAGTTGCGGTTCTAAACAAAAAAATTTGAGTGCACGAATTTCTGCCTATATGCAAGTGTGATGCCAGTGTATATAGACAGGATAATAAATTTCGGTTATATTTGGGGGGGGGCACGGGCCCCCTGCCCCAGTCTAAAACCGCCACTGGCCAAATCAAACGAAAGGTAGTGCGAATTAAAAGTAATTAGTGATATTAAAAAGCAGGTAATCAATATGTATTCTAGTGGAGGTGGGGGGCTGTAAAGATCGGGACACATGCGGTTATCCTCCCTGCCCCCCCCCGCCCCCCCGATTTTAGACAATCCGTTTTTACAATCCGATTTTAAACAATCCAAGTCTAACCGTTAAATCATTCCTTAGAAAATATGAGGAGAGGAATATATACACACCGGGAAAATCATGCGCGTACGCAGGAAGTTGGTAAGTGGGGGGGGGTTCATAGGCTCAATGGGGAATTACAGAGCTTTAACTCACATATTTCTATGTTAAATATACAAAATTTCATTGCAATGGTGGGGGTTACAACCGCCATAGGATGTGTTGTTAAACTTACCTCATGCATACATTTAACTTCCCTTTCACTGTGTTATATAGCGGTTTAGTTAAAATAGTTAGAGACTTCCGTGCTCTTTCGGAAACATCTCATCACCCATTGCGTTGTGTAGATTGCTATACTATAGTGTTATAAGGAATATTAATGTTTTGGTCGGTCCAACATAATGTCTGTATTGGTTCGCGTAATGTGTATCTGTCCAGAAGATCAAAGTTATAAACAAAGTTATAAATAAACTCGAAGGCATGAGTCGTTTGACAGTGGTTTTGGGGGTTTCGTCGAACGGTTTTTTGGCATTTCAGAAACACTGTCTTGAAGATCTTATATACTGTGTCTGGCATACATGTATAACTGTTCCCTTGAAAAAGATTGTACATGCATGCCTAGGTTCAATATATTGTCATATAATTTCAATTTTTCACTTTCGTCACTAGCCCGTTATTATTAATCGTAAAATTGTCTATTCATTTATACTTTCACTACACAGGAATGTATATTTTGTAACTGTGGTATGATGTACATACATTTACACCTATATTGTATATACACATTTTAGTGCATAGGCCTTTATTATTTTATTTCATTTTATATAGTACGCAGATGTGGCTGTGTGAATATTGGTATTGCTCATATATTTGCACCTACGTATAAATAATTTTCATTTACTTGCTTGATTTTCTACATTTTGATTTTCTACATTTTCATTTATATTTACATTATCTACTATTTCACATATATATATATATATATATAGCTAAAGAGCTAAAGAAGAAGAAGGGTCATCATCACCCCCGTTTCACGTGGCGAGTTGGGCTTTAAGGTAGCCATTGATGTAACTAGGGATTCCCTGTGGCTCGTCACCTTACGTCTCATGTACATTATCCAATAATTAGGTACTATGGTTTAGCAGGGTGCTGACTTAACGAGATTCGTATATTTCGTATCAGTCTTTCGACTTAAGATCTTAGCACTCGTGAGAGAAAACATCGTAAAGATGTTTGAATGGCGCCAACGCCAAGCTTTGAAATAGCTTAAAGAGAAACTCTTGAAAATTTTGATAGAAAACTTAAAACTTGCTAAATTCTTGTGCGTTAATCGTTATATAGTAGACACGCCTCTTAACGATTCCTGCCCCAAAAGGCGTGTGAAATGGCGTTTTATTGCCATATTTCGATGACCATTGAGTTTTTGGAATGAAGGGCTAAATTTTCACCAAATCAGCATTGAGTTCAAAATTACGTCATGAGAGTTGAAATTCGGGAAGACCCTTTTTCGACCATCTGGCTGACCATTCTCTCTGGTCACGTACCGCTGTAAATTTCAGAATAGTTACTGCTTAAAAACTGTCACTTTAAACTGCCATATAACAAAAAACTGGTCAAAAGATTGATTGTTTGGCTTTTTTATGGCGCAAGAGCATCTGGAAAAAAGGAAACCCATATAATGACTCTTTTTCGACTTCGCATCTTTTCAGTAAAATTCATGAATACGATTTCAGAAGACCCATCCCTGAAATTTTCCTCTCGTGTACGGATGGTATTTCTTTCAAAACCTTCAACCCCTTTGTAAGAAGGTGTCTTTCCTTAGACATTCGTCCTCTTAAATATTTCTAAGTTACCCCCCACTTCTTCGTATGGTCCGAGATCGTTACGTCTTAAGGCTGTAGGAGGGGGAAAGGTCCCTTTTGTTGCCTCTAGCGAAGGTGAGCCCCCCTTTTGACACGTGGGGATAAAGTCTATTATGTAATGAAGCGTTTTGGCGCAGTATAGCCCAGATGCTCTTGCGCCATAAAAAAGCCAAACAATCATAATGAAGCATTGGAAATGCTCATGTCACAACCCCCCTGCTTACGCCAATGGGGAAAATCTTATATCTACGATTAAAATGCCTGAAGAAGGAATCAAATCTAACAGATTAAACATAATAATATATAAGACAGAAATTTAAGACAGAACAAAAATCTGTTGGCGGCATTTAACACTCACTGAAAGCATGAAATATGAATTAAAGTGTGCAGGGGGTCCTCAGATAAACACTATTACCGTAAATGCGCCAAACCACACACAGGACTAGCACATGCTACATTCACCAAATTAGTTATTCTGGTCACGTCTCTCCAAAACTCGGCGACAAAACCGCGCGTCTCTGTTTCTAATTGGCGTTATCAACGCGCACCATCGCAAACTTTATTTAAACGAATGGATATAGAGTGCTGCGTTGGCCACCTGGCGACAGAGCGCCAAGATTTTGCGTTTTCCAATACAAAGCACTGCAATGAAAGCTGATTCGGTCCATTCTTTAATGACGGAACATTTTACCGCCAAATCAACATGGCGGCCCCCCTAATAAATCTCCTCCTACCTCGATGGAAAATTTCGGCACTTACTGAAGCAGTTCACGCTGTGTGCTTAAAACGCAACATCCATGGAGGATTTACAGGTGAGTGCTTTTAAATGTCTCAAGCACCAGGTATCATCGGTAAAATTATCACTCAAAGCCTATTTTGCTCTCTGAATATTGAAATCTAGTATACTTTGTTGCTAAATCTGTTACGCTTTGTAAATAAATAAAATATCTAAGATGCAAATTTAACGCATGCGGCAAAATTCGACATTTGCCGCGGATTGGCCGACTGGCATAATCTCGGTCTTTCATCTACCAAGTCACGTGACTTTTCGATGACAGAGACGCCCCTCCCCAATTAAACATCCATCCATTTATGTTTTGCTTTTGAATTCATATGTAGCAAACGCGTGCATCCATTGTACATTGGTATTAACTGTTCGGAATGAACAGATACAAAGTATTTACAACCTATCATTAATAAATCGGATTATCGGAGTTCGTATCGGTCGCATCTAGACCGGATAATTCGAATTTTATCGTACCAACATATAGAAAGTTCGTCATGGATGTTTGGGAAAATTAAACTTATCGTGAGGCCGATTAAAATCCTTTCTACAATCCAGAAATGGGAGAATTCAAGGTACAATCCCGTGTTCGTGAAGTTCAAATCCGGGTAAATTTGGACGTCTACAGAGGGTGTCGTAATTCAGAGGTTCTGTTAAACCGTCGGTCCCCTCCTCGACTTTATTTCCAACCGTCTTAGGAAGTGAAATCCCAAACTACACACACAGCAGTGAAGTCATCGTTCCTTTAGCAGCAATATTTAAATAGCAGTACAAAAAATTACGGTTGATTTTTTTTTTTAATATTCTTATTAAATAGATAATATCAAACAACAATATCAACGTTTATTGGCGTAGTGATACCAACGCCGATGGTATGGCGTGATTAGATGGTGAAACGTTCGAAAGAAAATAAATATTTCTGCCTTCGGTGGGACCTGAACCCACGAACGCAGAAATATTTATTTTCTTTCGAACGTTTCACCATCTAATCACGCCATACCATCGGCGTTGGTATCACTACGCCAATAAACGTTGATTGATTGACATTGTTGTTTGATTTAATCTGCGTAGTGTTCGATTTATATAAATAGATAATAATTGACTCCATCGGAAATTCTGAATTATGTCATTATGACATCGGAAATTCTGATTAGTGTCATTATGACATCACTTAGTCATATATGTTGCTATACTGTACGGAATATTTGCAATATATATATAACTGACATATAAAAATATGAGCTTATCATAATGTTGACCTTTAAATAATGTTATAGTAATATTGACATTATAATATAATCCGTAAAGTAAACCAAATCTAATAACACATAAAGATTAAACCACCTACACAGTAATTATAGATGCATGCAGTGCAATTAACTAGTCTCGTATTGAATATGCATCCAGTACTTGAGAGGACTGTAATAAATCTAAATCGTCTATAATGTGCACAATTCCCTTCTTATATCATGCAATTCTGCTAAGTAATATGCATGTGAAATTAACATGCATATAGTCAAGAAAGTAAAGTATATGCTCTTTAAACCTTCGAACAAATTTTTAATAAGAAAGGAGGCCTAAGGGTCAAAATTCTTTTAAAACGTGGGATATGCAGGGCGCAACGTGCCCTATTCGTCCAAAAATCTTTTATACGAAGTCATACAGAACTATAAAAGTTTATAAATGTATTTATAGTACAGGTTATTATTATATATATTTATAGAGTAATATATATTTATAGTATAGGTTTGATAAAGCGGCTATGTTCGATCAAATGTGAGACGTAAACAAAAACCGATATTGGCCATAAAAGTATAGGTCACAAGTGTCCAAAATTGTGGAAGGAATTGTCATCAGATTTAAAAAATTGAATAACCCAAGGTTATTTAAAAATAAAAACATAATTAACAACGACGTGGGTTAATATTAAATGAAATTGTTTTATTAAAACTCTTAATGTATGTTACTTACAAATGAAAGATGCTAATCGAAATTTATGATAATGTCACTACTCTAATTTAATATGGTTTTATTTTTTGAGTTTAATAACTATATATTGTCATTAATAATATGGGGAGGTAATTTATTGGATGAATATAGGCCTTTAATTATCAGGTCCTGGGGCTCGTTATACCCTCGTATTTTACTGGGACCTGCTACAACTAGTAAACGGCTTCATGCTGTGCTACGTATATATAGATATATAAAATAAAATTATTACTATTATCAATAGCAGCGCCACCTGTGGCGACATGTACAAGTTATTTCAACTAACTGAGGAACAAAGAGAGAAAAGTAAACTATAAAGTTTTTAAGCATTAACTAAGTATTAAGAAATGGCAGTATGTGCGCGGATAGGGTAGATAGAAAGCTGTGTGCATTTAGTGAAATTATAGTCTTATCATTAATTACTACATCCTAAATAATGGTAATGAAATTTATATAACTATGTTATGTTGGTTCTTACGTAGTATAAAATTATATTCATATTATTATTTTATGCTATATGCATTTTGTAAAACAAGAATGCGAAATTCACTTTGCCGTCGGGCATAACTAACCGAGAATAACTAATTCGTTTGGATATGTAACCTACACATTCCCAAACGAATTCGTTATTCGTTTGGACATTTAATTAGTATTGTTTAATTAGAATCCAATTAGTATTACCTTTGTCATGGACACACGTAGAAAGTTCATAAGGGGGGTTACAAGTTCATAATGATGAAGGGATTATGGAACTAAAATCCCAGATATTCATATGTATATATATACAAAAATTTAATCGCAATGGGAGTGTTACAACTCCCATTAATAACCCCCCCGAGTACACCAAAGACCTTTGTGGTACATATGTTTCTCTGAATTAATGAATTCCCCCGCTTAATCGAATAACATTTGCTAGAACGATTAAACGAATTTTAATCGTTCCAACAATAACATTTGTTGGAACGATTAAAATTCGTTAATGGGACGAACTGTGTAAGTATAGGCGTTTCTGGGTGTTTTACCGCCCTAGGCGAAATTGAAAAATGATGCCCAACACACTTTTACTAATATCACTCTTTCGCTATATCTCCCTCTCTACCATCACCAACATCCTGCGGTACAACAATGTAACTAACTACTACTTATTCTACTATAATTTCAATCATTAGCCAGTTAGTCATATTTATATTTTAGACTTAACATTGCTTATTTTGAAATATTAGGGTATTGTAAATAGTAAAACAATTGCATGTTATAATTGTTTAATTTCAACATTTACATTTTTGGAAAGTGAGATATTGAGGGAGTAATCTTTCAAAACACTATTATTATTATTATCAGAGTATTATCAGAGCTAGAAGACTTAAATGTGTGAGATATAAAAGAACTTGTGTGCAAAATTAAACAATGAAACACATCACAAATTTTTACAGTCGTCAAAGTAAAGGCTTATTAAGTAATTGTTCCGTAGGCTTTTGAAAAAACTCGATGTTTTAAGTTTTCCTCTTTTTCATTTTTTCCTCCTCATTTGTTCAATTTTTTCTTTGTTTGATTTAAAATTGATACTTTTACGCAATTTTTCCGCCCTAGGCGGTCTCCTACTCTACCCTAATGGTAGAAACGGCCCTGTATCTAAGCCATATGTTGTATGTGTTTTGTTGTTTCGTATTTTCGTCTATTGTGTGTAAATACTTGCCTTGTTGACTTAAAAAAAAAGTATCAAAAGCTGAAATGCTTATGAATTACGAAACATTATTCAACATTCAACCAAGTGAAGCTTAAATCGGAATCTATGAATGCAATCTATCTATCTATAGCGGTCTAACTTACGGTTAAGCAGACCATAAACTAGACCATAAATTCTCTCTCCAAATAAAATGGACATAGTATTATTTTGTTAGTGGCAATAAATAATAGTAATCCGATAGTAGCAATAAAAAAATACATAATACCGTAAAACTTCTCATTAACAAGCACATACTGGACAAAAAAAATTGACCGTGAAAGAAGGGTGACCGTAAAAGAATAATATTACTGTGAAGAAATTTCTTGCCGGGAAATTCTTATCCGACCGTAACCGAGGGGTGTCCGTTAAGAGGGATGTTACTGCAATAACAACTTAATCGTAATAATACTATGGTGGCAAGGGTAATTTAATCACTATAATATTATTGTAGCAGCAGTATTTTAATTGTACTAATATTATATTAGCAGTAGCATTTTAATCATGATACTGTTATACTGACAGCAACATTTAATCGTACTAATCATTGTTCGACAAATCCAGTCATCATTGGCGACTAAAATTTTGCAGTTGGCGAGAAGGAGATTTTTTTTTTCCCTACTAGGTTTGTTTATTTTGTTTATCATGGCGTGTGATTAACGTTTTTATTTGTTGAGGGCAGTACGCCGTAACTTTCCGAACCCTGTTAATAATTAATTAGTGACTTATAGTAGCAGCAATATTTCAATCGCAATATAGTTATAGCGGACGCAGTATAGATGTATTCCACCGAGAAACCTTGGCTCGAATCCAGGATGGGGACATCGTCTCTTTATCTAAAAAAAAAAACCTATAACTAAACTCTGTAACTCGAGCTACTTATACGTGGATGCATAGGCGTAGAGTTGTATGGACCCGTGGGGCCCGAGCCCCCTAATAATTTGAAATAACTTGCAATTTTAAATATACTGTAATGTATATATGTGTGCTTGCCCCCCCCTCAATAATTTTTAAAACTCTACGTTACTGCTTGGATGTTGAAAATTATTATATAATAGTTGTAGCCTTACGCTTTTAGACTTAGTCATATGGGCCGGTGGGGCTACCAATCAATTTCGTCCAGAGAGACCGCAGCCAGCGACCCAATGGAAAATTTGCACAGAGATAGTCGGAGCAGGAAAAAGCGATGGAAATCAATTTGTTTGGTGTAGACGGCGGGGCAGTCATCGCTGTCCAATCCCATGCTCAACAAAGTTGTTGCTAGGTGAAAAGCATCAAAACACAGGGGAAAAAGACAAGCGTCCACGGAAAATAACTTACGAAACGAAATGTATGTGATAGTCGCAGAATGACCCTCTCAATCTATTAGTACCACGAGCTTTCAATGGAATATTAATTACTCTTCTCCCACAGAAATTGGTTACTTGAACTTAAACAGCTGTGTTCGTTTAATTACCATATGTACATTTCCTTCCTTCATTTCCGAAAGCTGAAGATTAATTGTATCTATTCAACCAATTTAATTATACACTGATGCTGACGACTGAATTGATGTTTATGAAAGAAGGCATAATGTACAGTATATGTAAAGTGAAAATAAATTCGTTTAATATATGTAATTAGTTATAAATTTAGTTGATAGTAGTAATTAGTAGCAGTAGGTAATAATCAGTAGAACCATTTTTTAACAGATGTCTCGTTACATCACTTTTCAATGGTGATCTCCACTTAGGTCATTTTTAACCCCGCGAGCAGGCGCGCGGGGTGTTTCACACCCCACAACTCACAATTTGAGAGAAGAACCGTCCGCCCTTGCTTCTGAAACTGGCCAAACTCTTTCCTGTTGCCTTCAAAGTCACAATCTTTTGGGGTAGGGTGACAAAGTGAAAATTCCAGTTACTGTTCCCCGTAAAATTGGACATTTTTTATGAAATAATGCTATATAATTAGATGGGGTGCAAATCACCCCCGCACGCATTAAGTCTGTTTAAGCCAGTTTTTAACAGTATTTAAGTCATTTTACAGTCTATTTATGCCAGTTTTTAACAGTCTATTTACGTCAATTTTTAACCATCTATTTAGGTCGGTTTTAAGTTTAAATAGGTTTTTAAGTTTAGTTAAATAGGTTTTTAAGTTTAGTTAAGTCAGTTTTTAACAGTTTGTTAGTTTTTCATAGTCTATTTAAGTCAGTTTTCATAGTCTTTGTTAGTTTTTCACTAGTCATTTGTTAGTTTTCATAGTTTATTTGTTAGTTTTAACTGTTTATTTGTTAGTTTTTAACTGTTTATTTTTGTTTTAACTGTTTATTTGTTAGTTTTTAACTGTTTGTTAGTTTTAACTGTTTATTTGTTAGTTTTAAGTTTTAACTGTTTATTTGTTAGTTTAACTGTTTATTTGTTAGTTTAACGTTTATTTGTTAGTTTTAACTGTTGATGGTTTAACTGTTTATTTGTTAGTTTTAACTGTTTGTTAGTTTTGCTGTTTATTTGTTTTTAACTGTTTATTTGTTAGTTTTAACTGTTTATTTGTTAGTTTTAACTGTTTATTTGTTAGTTTTTAACGCATTTTATTTGTTAGTTTTTAGTCTATTTAACTTTGTCAGTTTTTTAAGTTTGTTGGTTTTTAACAGTCTATTTGTCAGTTTTTAGTCTTTGTTAGTTTTAACAGTCTGTTGTCAGTTTTTAACAGTCTATTTGTCAGTTTTAAGTGGTTTTAACAGTCTATTTGTCAGTTTTAAGTCTGTCAGTTTTAACAGTCTATTTGTCAGTTTTAAGTCCTGTCAGTTTTTAACAGCCTATTTGAGTCAGTTTTTAAGTCAATCCAGATCAATTACAATTCACATAATTTCGTTTTCTTAAAAATAAACGATCTTAGTTATATACTCTATTGGAATATTATTACCATCGTTATATATATCTACCACTAGAAAACTGTCCCTGTACTTGTCTTTCACGAGCATCTGATCTACGAAAATGGGCCTCCATGTTACCACAGTTTGTTTACTTATTGCATCTGTTCACTTATTGCATCTGTTCATCTTGTTTGAGGAGGTTTCCTCAGCACTTGGTCTTTTCGGAATCCTGTTGTCGGTTAGTTATCTTGCAATACATCTAGTCATTGCCATGTCAGTTCCTTTGGCTTTCACAATGATGTCTTTCTGTCCTTTTTTACGTCCTTGCCCAAGTTTTTCTTTCCTATATCTTCTTACCATTAGAGGCATATCTACACCTTGTTGTTTTCCAAATGTAATGAAATACAATGAATGGCATTTTCACAGAAATACGTTGACCCAATTCTCTACTGTTTAGTCTTTATTAAATCTACAGGTTAGCTAACAGAGCTTATTTGGCTATCTTATCAATTAAAATAGTTTATTTTTCACGTATATTTATATTCCATAATTATTCAAATTATATATTATTTTGTTATTTCTATTTATATCACATAATGAGCTCTAGTTCTATCTAAAATGCCTACGCTTGTGTATATGCTAAATCTAATTTAATTTTAAATTGAATTGCCCTGCAAACCTCTCTGAGTAAATAAAAGTTCAATATCTATACTGGTGTCCAAAATTAAAATTACATTCAATGATATTTCAATGGGAAAGATGCGTATTTTGCTCTGTAACTTCCGACGTGCTTTATTTATAAAAAATCATTTTACAGAAAATTAAAGAGCTATAAACACTTAACAGCATTGCAACAAATCATATTTTTTTCAGGTATCCCATGAAGGGGAATCCATGATCAAAAATGATACAAAAATGGAAGGTGGAAAACAAAAATTCGTAAAAGATAAATTTAGGATAAGAAATTTGCTTAGATAAACTATCATTTTCTGATAACTCTGCATGTTTATGAGAAAATTTGTATTCTAAATCATTTTTTTTTTACGAATTTTCGTTTTCGACTTTCAACGTTTGCATCAATTTCAATTGTGGATTCTCATTCATAGGATGCTTAAAATAATTTGGTTTTTCATAACTGTGTTAAGTATTTATAACAAACAGTTATTTCGACACTGGCGTAAGGTTTAAAAACACGACGTTTCGGGAGCCAACTGCTCCCTTTGTCAAGTGAAGGCAGAATGTCAAGTGAGGGCATTCTGCCTTCACTTGACAAAGGGAGCAGTTGGCTCCCGAAACGTCGTGTTTTTAAACCTTACGCCAGTGTCGAAATAACTGTTTGTTATGGAATCTCCTGGTGAAACTCTGTATTGTTTCGTTAAGTATTTATAGTTCTTTAATTTTTTCTGTGAAATTTATAAATGAAACATCAAAAGTTACAGAACAAAATATGTTCTATATTATTATTATTTGCTTTCCCCATTGAAGTAATACTGAAGTGTAAGCTTAATTTTGGATACCAGTTTTGATTTATATTGTATATTATTTATTTTTGCTTACTGCATTCATTACTTTATCATTATTATTTATATTGTACATTATTTTAGTATTACATAAATATATAAATAAATGAGCAAACTACCATGAAACTGAGAGGTAAAGGGAGAAATTTCGCTATTAACAAAGAATTCGTTTCTTTTCAAAAGAAGGTTCAGTGTGATGTTAGTTAATTTATAAAATACACTTTTTATTATTTGCTTTTTTAACAGCTTATTTGTTTTGTTCTATAATTTAATCCTACTTGCTTTTAATTATATATTAATTGTTAATAGCAATAATTATTAGTGATATCAATAACTAAAGATAACGGGAAATATATTCTTTATCTATAGTTTTAAGATATATAACTAGATATTTTGTGATTAGCAACTACGGATTTTGAGAATATTTATTAATTAATTAATTAATTTTCTTAATCGTATTCATTTACAATTTTTATAATTCGTTATAACTTAATTATTATTAACTAATTTCTCTAATTTATTAGTTCTTATTCTTGGTTGAGTATTTTATAAATAAATATTCAAAAATAATTTCAAAAAAATGAAATTTAAGTTTTATATTATATTAAATTAATATCCGAGTATATTTTGATTTTTTTTTTTTTTATATTTCATATAGGGGTCATATACTTTTATAAAAAAAAACTTATGTTACGCGTACAATGTTCGGCTGCAGCAGCCAATTAAAAAAAGGGCGTGTCTTCCTAGATGCGCATGCGCAAATTTCGGTGTAACACTATAAAACGCAGAGATGAAATTCGGACAATAAAAACTAATAGAAGTTTTTTCCTAGAACGCACGAAACAATTCCATTGCTTTTTATTGTCTGAGTTTCATCTCGGCGTTTTATATTGTTGCGCCGCAAATGCGCATCAAGGAAAACCCATCTTTAGTCTCAAAGCGTAGTAGGGTTTACTGTTTATTGTTATGGTATCAAAAAACGTTGATTTACACAAAAATACGCCCATCAACATTCGGTTTTTTCTTTAAAAAATCAAAAAGTTTGTAATTTTTACATATTGTGATTTAAAATGAACGATTTTTAATGCGCTTACAAAGGAAAAATACAGTCCATATATTTTTTTAATGATTTCTTTTCGACCGTAAGTCCCGGCGCGGCATGACTCCTACCATTCTTGTGCCGCAAAATTCACATAAATAATTTTCTTTCCGATTTTTTTAATAATCCAATATGATAACGATTATCGATGAATCGATTTACCATGCCAAGTCCATGGTAAGTCCCGGCGCGGCACGACTCCTTCCATTCTTGTGCCGCAAAATTCACATAAATAAATTTCTTTCCGATTTTTTTAATAATCCAATATGATAGCAATTATAATAATAAACTGATTTATCTTGCTCTACGCCATTTTTTAAAATTAGCGACATTTAGTGCGCAAATGGCAAACATTTTCTCGTGTATTATCTCCAGGGGATGTAAGAAAAAAATCTGTTAGCTGTATGAATTAAAGGCGCCAATTCTCTAAGGCGGCCCTTGCGCCTTCGGGCGCTAAAAGTATTTGGGTGACCGGACTCTTCCCGAAGTTGATGGACAATAATTAAAGAAATCTAGGATACAGTTGAGAGAAAAGAACATAACGTGGAAATATATTAACTCTACAAATATAACCTATTAAACATATAACTATGTCAATTTAACATGGCAATACATTAATTGAACATGTGAATATACTAATTTAATATATTATATAAATTTATTAATTATTTATGGGTGTTCTGTTTCTTTTGAACACCCTTGATTGCATACACGGGGTTTCCTTTCAGGGGTTCCTCCCCAACTCCAATGTTTTTTTTTCAAATTCAAGAGTAATAGGGTGTTAATTATGATAATTAAAAATATATTGTTAGATGACCATGCTGACCATACGCATACGCATGTTTTTAAATTTTTAAAAAGTACTGGTTTTTACTACAGTCTTTGATTTTACCATGTTTGGCGCAGTATAGCCCAGATGCTCTTGCGCCATAAAAAAGCCAAACAAACAAAAAGATATTGCGCCATCAGGAAAAGATAGAGGAAACACGCGTTTTGAAATTTAAACTTGTATGTGTGAGAACGTTGCAGAGTTACAATACACGTGTTGTTCAGTATTGTATTCAACTAATACTGAATATTTTGTAATATGTACACTACATACTCTTAACTTGTGTTGTATACAGTACACAATGTTAACTACATAGAGGGTCAACCAAAAATCCATAACATTTTTTAAATTCATGAAAAACAGAAAAATCTGCACCCTGAAGTGCAGTATTCACGCTAAATATTGTCTGGATGTGGCGTTTTATTTTGACCCCAAAAACAAACAAATGTATTTCAGAATTCACCAACAGGCGACTTTTATACATTCGAAAGCAAAGCGCGATTGTGTTCAATTCCAGAATTCACAATAGTGTTCCGTATAACCTCCACCGCAAAGTGCGGCAAATTCCAGGAGGGTGGGATGACACTGTGGCTGCTGCAGAGCGCAGCATATCCAATGGATGGAGTACACCCCATGTTGAATAGTATCTTCGTTCCAACATGTGTATTTTAGGCATAAACGTAGCGTATTCAATATTATTGAGCCTATAACAAACAGTTATTTTGACACTGGCGTAAGATTTTAAAACACGACGTTTCGGGAGCCAACTGCCCTTGTCGGCGAAGGCAACAGCCTATGATTGAAGGGCCTCATTGATAAATTCGAACTGCCAATCAGGAATCAACTATGTCAACCGCTGACTAAGAGAATAAGTTATTACATTGGTCACGCAGAAAGTCTACAAATGGGGCCAGGATTCAATGGGATACAGAGCCAACCGGCATATTCATTTTAAATATACAGCACCCATTACAGGATTACAACCTCCATCAACACCTCCCTGCGTACGCCAGTGAATTATTCAATGCCTACTAATAATGTCTGGTTTCATCGAAGATGTTCATGAAAAATGTTTTTAATGGAACTACAATGTGAGCTTGTGCTACATCCATCCCGCAAAAAATAAACGTTGAGCAAGTAGTGTCGCCCTTACCAGAATGAAATGTAATGCATTCAAGAAGACTGGTACAGAGTGAAACACAATTTCACATCGCAATTATAGTAAAGATATTTTTGATCGACATGTTTAGTGAAGACCGGCTTATCAGTAACCATTTCAAGACCCTGCGGCCCCTGACTCTAAATTTAACAGCATTGATTTCTGATTTTGTGGGGTATTTAACATTTCTTTATCAATCAAACCCTTCTATATACATCGTTGGAACAGAAAGATATTCAGCGTTAGGTGAATTCCATCCATCTAGAGAGTAAAACACATTCCACAATCACAGATGTTGTCATTCGTCTGAAATTGTGTTATATCTTGTGGCGGATGTCATGTTGAATACTTGCTATTATAATACACAAATTGAACATGGAACAGTTCACTGTCTTTTCACTGTCTTTCGAATGTCTGTCTTTTCACTGTCGTTTCCAAAGCGCCAACTACTGGAGTATGCAGGGGAGGTTTGATGGGAGTCATAACACTTGAAATGGATGGAATTTTTGTGTAAATAAGTATGAACACATGGAGTTATTGCTCTATAACCTCCTTTATGAACTTTTTGTGTACGATAATGATGCCATCTGTTGATAGATTCTGAACTGCATTTTTTTTTTTTAAATTTTTTTACTATTGATTAACTTTGTACTGTTACTGTGCTACACACTGCATGTTCCATACTACATCAATTCTGTTTTGAGTCCTCCATACACACTTTATTATAGTATATACTACATAGCGTTTATATAATATACACTATAATAATATTATATGCTATATCTTTGTATTGTTTACTATCAATACTGTATGCAAGAATTTTTACTACATGAATCTCCGTGCTATTTACCCATTCACAAGAGAAATAAGACAATATAAAGCTGTTTCGTTTTAGTACATTATTGCTATACTGATTTTAAGTACACTATAGATCCAATCCCCCCCCCCTTTAAACACACACACACACATGGACTTTTCTTTTATGCGGCATCACATGATCTTCTTTAAAGGTAAGCGAGTACTTATTTAGCGGTATATTTGGTCGTGAATTGTTGATCTCCGATTATATCTGGGAATACTTGTCTGTCCATCAGGCCGCTTTTCTAATGTGTAGTCGTGACGATAGCTACGCCAAAGGTTGGCGACCATTGGCGATGAATAGGACGCCAGTGCGCTTTTCAATTCTCCACGTTTGGCGCAGTATAGCCCAGATGCTCTTGCGCCATAAAAATCCAAACAAACAAAACACTTCTCCATGAAACGTATTTCCAGAACCAAAATACCGAATCGCCTCGTTCACGAAGCTGAATAGCTTGTGAAGTTTTGTAAATTCCTACATAGCATAGGTGTATAGTTATATGGGCACTCCCACAATAATCTGAAATAAATTGCGATTTTACACATACTGTAATGTATAAACGTACATAAAATGTGCTTGCCCCCCCTCCAATAATTTTGAGAAATCTACAGTGATGCTACTTAGCTTTCTCAACGGCGTGCAGCACCCAATACTTTTGACACAAAATTGGTCAAAGTGACAATAAATTATATGGTCATTTTCCCGGCTTGTGGGACCATGGCATGACCGCAGATCGTTGTTACAGGTGTCCAGGCAGTACGAGACAAGCCTTCGTACGCGAGCATAATTATAGCTCAATTAATCATCTTTATGGCTGCCTTCCGGAGTCCCATGCTTAAATGGGCTCAATTATTTTGTCAGCGTATTTGATTAATTTAGCCTTAAAGAACATCTGTAACCGACGATCTTTAACTGCTGCCATTTACCACAGTAGAAATACTACTGATTTCTGGAAATAATTTAGAATTGTTGAGATTGTGACGGATCCACAAGAAACTAATTAAATGCACTGCTCGTCACTTTCTGTCACGTGCTTTGTTTACTTTTTTTATTTTAATTTTTTTCCTATCACTTAACTGATACATGATCTTAGATAATGGTATTATGATCGAAAAGCTATCACGGAGTACAATGTGAATACAAAGTAAGAAATCTCGTCAATTTTCATGTCTAATTCGTTTTTATTCTATTTATAAAAGCATTCTTTTCCCTTCTTCTAATTGTTGCTGTTTTTTTAAGTCAGCCATGACATGATATTGAAATACTGCAATATTGTGTCACTGTGTCTCTCTCTTTAGAACTTTCTTGGTGCAGTATAGCCCAGATGCTCTTGCGTCATAAAAAAACCAAATTAACGATCTTTCGAACTTAACTTAATCAATGGAGGCATTTCGCTCAATGGTGTAATAACTGAGAACAGCCAATAATTATAGACAATACTTTTCTATTTATCGGCAAAATTTCAAAGAAAATCGCCCTGCCTAATATTAAATTTACATAACATCAAATTATTATATAAATGTACACAAATACAATACTAGATATTTTGCACTGGCATATATTTAATATGTACGCTATTACAACACTAGATATTGAATACTCTGAGCAATTAAGATAGACCTAAATATTAACCCTTTTGCACTCCAGGCTATTTAGCCAAAGTAATTCAAAGCCATATACTGAATGTCGCTCCAGCGGAGCCTGTGGAGTGCAAAGGTTTAAAGGCAATTAACAGCCAGAGGTGGATGCAGAGAGGGATTTTGAGGGGAAGTAAAATACAATAACTTATAACGAGCCCGCATTTAGCGAGTTTCTGGATACAGCGAGGAAAATATGGATTTTGTTTGGTATAATAATTAATACCAGTCTCTTTGCAATTTGGTTTAAATAGTAGTCCATGTACTACACCATTCTGCGAAATAACTGGCAACAATATATATACGTTCGTAAAGAGATTATATATTGTCCTTCGTAGCTCAGTGGGTAGAGCCTCCGCCCGGCAAGTGGAAGGTCGTGGGTTCAGGTCCCACCGAAGGCAGAAATATTTATTTTCTTTCGAACGTTTCACCATCTAATCACGCCATACCATCGGCGTTGGTATCACTACGCCAATAAACGTTGATTGATATTGTTGTTTAATAATAATTAAGCTCAATACAGTCTAACCGCTTTTAGCAAACAAGTATTTTTAGACCTGGGTATTTTACCCTTAACAAGTAATTAAAAACAAAAAAAAACAAAAAAAAAAATAGGAAATTTTTTGTAAAAATTCCGTCGTTATATGCGGTTGGTCGTTATAAGCGGCGCTCGTTATAACCGATTTCCACCGCATTTTTATGGATTTGAGAGGGGAATTTCCCTAATCCTCCCTCATGGATCCGCCACTTAACAATAGCAATATAAATTTATTAAAATTAAATTTAATGTCATTTATTTAATAATATAAAACAATAAAAACGTACATTTGCAAGTTCAGACTGTGTGATAAAATTATTAAATAAGTTTATTTACTCAGTTATTGAGTAATATTCATTGAATAAGTAAATAAGTAATATTGAATAAGTAAATAAGTAATACTGAATAAGTAAAAAGAAGTAAAATAAGTATAATACGTATTGAATAAGTAAGCAATTGAATATGCTCCTTTAATAATTTTATCCTACAACCTGAATTCAAAAATTATTTACAACTCAAAATGCTCTATGGAAGTGCAGTTATAAATATAGAAGAAATGCAGCACTCCATTAAGTTAAATTAATATTTTATTAACATTTTAATATTTTAAATTATTTCATTAATACAGGCCAACAAATAAATTAATTTGGATACATTGTCAAAAGAATTTTGTACGCCGTTTTGGCAAAGCCTCCGAGAATTACGTGTGCACACTTCGATGGTAAACGGAAGATTGATTTGATTTTAGAATTCAGAAAACAATTACATACTTTTACCAAATATAAAAAGTGAATTATAGTTATATATGTTGCCAAGTATGAGAAGTGAAATTATGTACATATGGAAAACGTCGTATAAAAGGAAACAATTTGGCATTTTGCCAATTTTAGAAATTGAACTTAAGTTTGCTTTTCTTGCATTTCTAAGTGGCAACAGTTAAGAAAGCCTGCAAAACGAACATGTAGTCTTTTTACTGTAAGAACCTACAAAATTTATCGTGAAACTAACATAAGCATTGCAATATCTAGAGCGAAGGCGAGCATTTTTGTTTTAATAAAATTTAGAACTTGAAAAAGAGAAAAGAAAAAATTTAAAACCCACTTGACTTTCCCTTTTCGCATATTTTGGACTTCGTAATATTGTCCGTGATATTCTATATATTGACATAATACAACAACGTAATCAGCCATAGATATAGCACTATAATCAGGAGTAGTAGCATCTACTACTACGCAATGTAATTAGAAATTACGTAACTTTCTAATAAAATGTATAAGCTTATGTTTGCGGAATTATGGGTACGAAAATTCAGTTAGGAAACGTGGGGATAGCATCGTAATCAGAAGTTGTGAATACAGCATCGTAATCAGGAGTTGCAAATACAGCATCGTAATCAGGAGTTGCGAATACAGCATCGTAATCAGGAGTTGCGAATACAGCATCGTAATCAGGAGTTGCAAATACAGCATCGTAATCAGGAGTTGCAAATACAGCATCGTAATCAGGAGTTGCAAATACAGCATAGATATAGTAATGTAGTTAGAAAAATAATTGCACAGTAATGTGATGAAATTAAATGATGAAAAATAATGTGATTGTAAAGTATAGAGGAAACTGATCAAAGGTTGTAAATTATAGAGGGGAATTGATCGAAAGTTGTAAATTATAGAGGGGAATTTATCAAAAGTTGTAAAGTACAGAGGGAGCTGACCAAAAGTTGTATAGAGGAAACTGATCAAAAGTTGTAAAGTATACAGGGAACTGATCAAAGGTTGTAAAGTATAGAGGGAATTGAGCTTGGGAAGCAAGTTATTTTTGTTTTATATATGATGTTCTTATGTGTATGTGTTTAAACTCAAGAGCACGAGCTTGGAAATTTATGAATTAGTACACGTCTGTACAAAATATACCCAACCTCAAAAAATGCCCTCAAATTGGGTTCTTTATTTTAATTTTTATTTATTTTTTAATAAGTAAATAACTACATCGTCATTTATTTTTTAAAAAAGTGAAAAAATATTACTTTAAAAAAAATGGTCTAACGGCGGGTAATTTTCGATCCAACTTTTTTATTCTTTCGAACCATGGAAGTTTTTTTGGAAATAAAAAAAAAAAAATTTTTCCTCTATTATGGAAGAAATTGCATAGACAAAGTGCAATTATGCTCTAATTTCACAAATCGTTTGAACACGGGTATGAAATGCTCATCAATTTATCTGAAACTGGTCTGGCAACGTATACGGCTGGTGTCATAACTTTTTTAGTAATTGCATGTGTTGGGCTTACGTCTTCAGCCAAGCTCTTAGTAATTGCTTCCGTTGTCGTATTACGAGAATTTATGCGAAGATTAATGGCTTCTGCGCTCTCTGGTAGTAATTTTGGTAATTAAATCATCGTTTAACGGACCCTTGAGTCATTATTTCGAACTTGTGATTTAAATAAATCACAACTCATGGATATGAGCGCCATCTGCGCAGTGGTGTAGTCCTAAAAAAACAAAGTGGCCTAGCGCTCTTCCAAATCAAGAGTAGATCCACGTGAGGAATGACGACGGACAGGGGCAGATTTAGGGGGGGGGTGGAGGGATCGCCCCCCTTGAATGAAAATTTAGCATCGAAAAGATAAAGGTAAAGGTCCAGTGAGGTATCATTTCCAAAAATCAAGTCATTAATCGATCCCCCTTGAATGACCTCTAAATACGCCCCTGATCAGGGAACCTTTGAACAAGTCTATAGCCTATTAATCTGATAGGGGCAGAAATTATCATTATGTATGGGTTGTTCAACTGGAATTGACGGACCCCTCCCCTCAGATGCCCCTCTGGATCCCACACTGCCTACAACATGTAAATTCCGGGCCATATAAGCATAAACCTTTGTTACAGAGCTACAACTCACATATTCCTATGTTAAATATACAAAATTTCATTGCAATGGGGGTTACAACCCCCATCAACACCCCCCTGCGTACGCCAATGGTTTGGAGGAACAATTGGATCAAAACAGATATTACTTAGAGACCTGCTAACGCAATGGAAGCATTTATAAGTACAATGTGACTAATCTTTTTCCAAACGCATACATATTGTTAGATTCTTGCCACAATTCCGATTTCTACTGCAACGGTAGAAACAACATTTTCATCATTTAAAAAATCGAAAACATAGTTAAGAAACTTAGGAGAAAATAAGCTAAATGAATTTGCACTTTTAGCTAGCTACTCATCCCAATATTGATGTATAACTGGAAGGAATTTTAAATCAGTTTATTAAATCTTCAAGGCGGTCTAATTTCCGATAAGGTGCATGTAAATATGAATTATATTTTCTCTGTATAAGAGGGCAGAGATTTTGTTCTACTTTTTTTTTTTTTCGGTTTGAGCTTCCACTGCTTTACAAATGCCATGTCATCTACTGAAGAATTTCTTGGATTTGCTTATTTTTATAAATATGTCTAATGTTTGCGTTGAAATCAAAAAAATTATACTGACACATGTTACACCTATATATTCTTTAACTCGAACGGTAGGTATGTGCTGTGTTTGTATCGATGCATAGCGTAAAAATTTTACCTTGAATGGTTCCTAACTTTCTGCCAGCCATGACCCACTTTAATGGCAGCCAAGTTATCTCGCTCCGTTCACTACCGGCACATTAGCATGATGAAAACATTTTTAACAGAGTAAGGAAAACACATTAAATATAAAAATGTATTACTAATATATATCATCATCATCATCTCAGCCGTTGTCAATCCGCTGCAGGATAAAGGCCTCCTCTGCATCTTTCCAACGAAGTCGATCTTGTGCATTTTGCTGCCACTTGTGCCCAATATATTTAATTATTTCATCCACCCATCTCGTCTTTGGCCTTTTCCTTGGGCGTGTGGTGTCCAGTGGGATCCATTCTAGGATGTTTTTGGTCCACCTGTTGTCAGTTCTAGCAATATGGCCTGCCAACTTCCATTTCAAATTTCTTACCTTCGCAATGATATCACAAACTTTTGTTTGATCTCTTATCCAACTGCGGGTCTGTCGATCTCGTCGCGTGATACCAAGCATCTGCCGTTCCATGTTCCTTTGTACCACTCGTAACTTTTGGATACCTTTGGCAGTCAATGTCCATGTCTCACTACCATAAGTCAGAACAGGTAGGATGCATTGATCGAAAACTTTCCTCTGTAAAGAAATAGGGAGCTTTTTTTTAAAAATTATTTGTAGCCGGTAGAATGCTTGCCAGCTAAGCTTGATACGACGTTCGATCTCTTGATTTATGTCGCCTTTCATCGTAATTCGTTGACCAAGGTAAATGTAATTTTCAGCTTGCTCTATTTCTTCTCCCAAAACAACGATTTTCTGAGTTTGTATAAACTTATTAAACATGAAAATGCTTTTCTTCAGGTTGATTTTCAAGCCAGATGTTTCTCCTTTCATTCTGAGATCTTCAATGAGTCTTTGGAGCTCTTCTGGATCTTTTGCGAAAACACGATGTCGTCGGAGAATCTTAGATGGTTTAAATACGCTCCGTTGATTTTTAAGCCCTTTTGATCCCAGTGTAATTTACGAAAAACTTCCTCAAGGCAAGCTGAAAAGAGGATGGGCGAGATTGTATCTCCCTGTCGTATACCTTTCTCAAGGTTAATTTCAACTTTGTGTCTGTTTATAGATATGATCGCTTTTGCTTTATCATATATGGACTGAAGTAAGTTAACATAAGCAGGGTCCACACCTTGGTTACGTAGTGCATTTAAAATATTTGGTTTGAAAATTGAGTCAAAAGCTTTTTCGTAGGCGATGAAGGCAATGCATAATGGTAAAGTGTATTCATTGTGTCTTTCTATTATTTGCTGAAGTACATGAATGCGGTCAATCGTACTAAAGCCACTTTTAAACCCTGCTTGTTCTACAGGTTGGGCATCGTTTAATGTTCTACAAATTCTTTTTGTAATGATTTTGCTAAAAACTTTGTACATAAAAGGAAGAAGGCTAATTGGTCGATAGTTTTTAAGATCATCTTGAGCTCCTTTCTTATGCAAAAGAATAACATCGCCATTTTTCCATGCATTAGGAATTTTTTGTTCCTTAAGACATTTTGAGAAGAGATTTGCCAATATTTTGTGAAGCGTTTTACACCCAGCTTTTAACATTTCAGCAGAAATGCCATCTTTTCCTGTGGATTTCCCATTTTTCATTGATCGTATGGCATCTGTTACCTCTGATACTAAAACATCCGGCATTTCTTCTGTAACTACAATTGTTGGCAGATTTTGCTGATCGTTACTTTTATAGAGGTCTGTGTAGAATTCTTTTACCCTCTTAAGCATTTCCTGGCGTGTTCTGCATACTGAGCCGTCATTACATTTTAAGGCAAGTATTTGCTTTTTTTCCATTTATTAGCCTGCGTTTTGAATTTTTGATGCCTTTATTTTCTTCAATTGTTTTTTGTACCAACTTTGTATTGAATTTACGAGTTTCTTCCTGGATACGTTTCCTTATCGTCTTGCAAATTTCCACATATTCCACTTCGTTAGCAATTATTCCTGTGTTCTTCCAAGACCTTCGTTTTTCCATTAGATTTAAAGTTTCCTTAGAGATTTTGCTTTCTTTAGGTTTCGTTGTTAGTGGTACTAGAGCCTCGGCTGTTACAATTAAGTTGTTGATGATTTTTTCATTTTGTTCTGTTATATCGGTGTCTTCCAAATTTTGTAATAATGCAAAGCGATTTGACATAGCGAGTTCAAATTCTTTGCTTTTTTTAAGCAATTCCTCATTGTTAGTTTTCACTTTTTTGGAGAGGTTTATCATTTTACCGCGTTCTTTGCGGTAGTCTAACTTAACTTTAACTCTCACCAGTCTATGGTCACTTCCCACGTCAAAACGATTGAGGACTGTACAGTCACTGAATATATTCTTGTGGTTGGATAGAACATAATCAATCTCACTTTTGTTTCCTGGCGGACTTTCCCATGTCCATTTCCTATTGGCTTTCTTTTTATAAAACGAATTCAAAATATAGAGGCCTTGTCTCTCTGCAAAATTAACCAGCAAGTCTCCTCTTGCATCTCTATGACCGCTGCCATGTGGGCCTGTTGCACATTCACCAAATTGTGTTTTTCCAATTCTGGCATTAAAATCACTCATTAAAATTTTGAAGTGGCAATTTTCTTTATTTTGTAGGTCTAATATATCCTCGTAGAATTCTTCGATTTCATCATCAGTGTGGCTACTAGTTGGTGCATAAGCCTGGATAACTTGGAGCTTATGTCGTTTGTTCAGTTGTGTGGTGCATTGTGCGATTCTATCTGAAGTACCCTCAAGTTTTATGATGGAACCTTTTAATCTCTGATTAATGAGGAAATCTACAAAACTACATTTCCCGTTTGCAGTTCCTTTTGTATATAGAAGATGGCCGGTGTCGAGTTTTACAAGATTTTCACCTTTACGTCTCGTTTTACACAGCACGATGATGTCCCACTTAATATGCTTGAGTTCTAATATTAGTTCTTGTAGGCGAGCATCCGTTTTCATTTTTCTGGTGTTGAAAGTTCCAATTTCCAAAGTGTTTTGGCAGCTTGTCCGAACCTGGTGATTCTTAGCATCCTCTGCCGTCGAGCTAGTCTTCCTGCTGCCTAAGGTAGTTGCTCCAAGGCCTCCGAGGAATGAGGGCCGTGAATTAATTTGTGCAAACATGTTGGAGGGTTAGACCGTAATCTGACACACTGGTCAATTGCTGGTTGGAAGATTTGGTTTGTTTACGAAGTGCTTTCTCCTAGGTGATCACCTTCCAGGGTTTACTGGTTCACCTACCCGGGAAATACATATTTGATGGTGGTGTTATCTCACCATGTCACAGAGCCGTCGTTGGGTACATGTGATTTTTTACTTGTGCACCAGGTTCCGCCCTAGTGTCCACCACAC
>QLNU02000796.1:0-15154 GCA_006491805.2 Dysdera silvatica | reverse complement strand
GCTCGCGACCCCGTGGTTGGGAACCACTGGATTATAATTTATTATAACACGAATTCGGGAATTTTAACATAACCACAATAAACAAGGTTTAGGAAATTTCACAAAGCAATAGATATAAAATATTATCATTGATACATATTCGTTTTATAGGCGAAATAGTATGATAATTTAATGGACAGTGAAAAACATTTGAAAATGAAAAAATTAATAAATATATAAATTTTGTTAAAATGATTTAATTCCTAACATTGCAAACCACTTTATTTTCAATTTTCTCGCCCTTCACGCTAATAGTGAAATTTAACTGACCCTCTCTGAATCTACCTAAATCGGCATGTTTTATTTTAATCGGATTAGATTTTAATTAATCGGGAGAATAGCTTTAAACTTTGAAAATAATTAGCAATCGTGAATTTTGTCATTTATCTTACCTAAAATAACGACCATAGTTCTCTTTTCCCATCTTCAGGAATCTCAGCTTTTGGGTTCATATGCCTTGATTTCGTCTCATCTGCAGAACTGTGATACCTTAACGATGTTTTAACATACGGCCGAGGATTCCAATCCTTTAGAGGTGGTCCGTTTAAGCAAATAAACATGAGTGAAAAAACGCTTGATATTACAAGTCTGTTTCTTGCTGGCTATATGATATGGTTCACGGTACTAAACGCTCTTTCACATTCTTCAGAACTGCATGGTAAAATGTTCACCGTTTTTAATAAGCATTGCAAATTTGTGGGTGCTCTTCGCCCGCCGTTGTCAATGTAGTCGCAAAATCCACTTAAAATGCTCATTTCATCTGATGACTGAAATTTTCGACACAGTCTTAAAATTGATTCTTGACCAAACGTAACATCAATATTTACTGGGCAATTATCTGGATTTAAAATAGTAATATCATCCAGGAATTGTCCATATTATTTGTTTTTTGTCGATTTCCGATTTACTAACGTGGGATGATTGAAACGTAAAACATCTCTGTTCCAAACAATTTCCTATACTTGTCAAAAACTGCGTTCTGTTAATTTCCGTCAATTTGGAATTCAAGCTAATAGAAATAGTTTTAAATTCATCACTCTCAATAGCTGACTTGGCTTCTTTAGACTTTTCTCCCAACTTTTCTTTCATGGCTTTAACGATGTGAATTGTCCGTCTTATTAATTTATCAGCTCGTGATAAATTACATTCCCCCCTCCTGTAATTGCTCTGATAGCATAAATAATTCCTCAAGCACATCATAGAAAAGTGCCAGTGTCTTCAAATATTCCTCCGACTTTAATCTATTTAGCAATCCACGATATTTTGCTTCTTTGTACTGCGGTCTTTCGGGATCTTGTGCTGCATTTTGAAAGTGCACTGCAAGTGCTGAATAAGAACGTCGGATAACTCTCAGTCCTGTAGCTATTGGTAACCCATCTTATTTTAAACACTTGTCTAATTTTATTTAACTGAATACCGAGATCTGAAGCAATTTTTTCAATTTTACGAAAACTTTTTGGAGATCGACTAAACAAGGAATGCAGTACTTCAATAAATGCCTATAAATGCTTAGTAGAATTTTGGTCTCTCATTGTATCGTGAACAGAGTTCCAAACGATGGTTAAGACAATGCCAAACCAAAATATGCGGATATTGGTTTTGGAGCAATTTTTCAACTCTCGCCATTGCCCCCAACATAACGCTCGCTCCGTCGCATGCGAAATATATCATGTTTTTTTTGCAATAATGATCGTCAAGTCCATATGATTTTAAACCAGTAATGTGTTGCAAATCGTTACTGCTTTTTGACCAAGTTCAAGGAGGTCTAAAAATATGGTTGTGTCTACAGAATTCAGCGTTGTACAAATGTAAACTATCAAAACCGTACGATTACTAAGGGATGTAGACTCGTCGATAATAACGGAAAATTTTGTTTCATTTTTCTTTAACGTCTCTCCTAATTTTTTTTAAAATTCATTTGCAATGTGATTCATCTCCGTTGAACTAGCTCTCGAATGTAGAGTTACGCCCAAATTTATTCCACTTTTTGCTTGTAATTCAATCAAATTTGAATGATTGCTGTAAGGGCAATTAGATTTTGTTATATAATAAGCAGTATTGAACACTTTTACAGTAGTTTCGTTTTTATCGCTATCTGACGAATCCACTATTTTTTTTCAAAAACTTCTTCGTTACGACATTTTAAAATTCGTTCAACTTTTTTATGCGTTTCTGAAGACTGATGTAGAGAAATTTTAGTTCGTAATGATTTCAATTTCTTGTCACGCGTGTTGCCACTGTATGATACTTTAAATGCACTCCATTCGGCGCTAATGTACATACCTTGCTCTGCACTTGGACCCAGACTCCTCACTTTTTCACATGATCTGCAACCAAGGAAGCCGTTTTTCGCATCCAGCCAAGGTGTCTTCGCCTGTCACTCTTTCTACTGATCACATGACCAAATGTCAAGAAAACAGCTGGTGCTTTGGGGCATTTCTTCATTATTTTCCACTGATTTTGCGTTTAGCCCATCGACATGGAGAGATTCGGTATTCACCATCTGGCTATCTATTCGGCCCACGTTGTGGCTTTGTTGAACTGCATTGCTGTTTTTTCGTTTTGCATTTTGAATAATTTCGAAAATGCTAACTTGGCGAGATGATGGCGCATTTTCCTTTCTCGAGCACGCTTCATTTCAAAAAGTTGAAATACGAAACGGAATTACATTTTCCCTTTTCTCGAGCATGCTTCATTTCAAAAGTTGAAATACGAAACGGAATTACATTTTCCTTTCGAGCGCTTCATTTCAAAAGTTGAAATACAAAACAGAATTACATTTTCCTTTTTCGAGCATGCTTCATTTCAAAGTTGAAATACAAACAGAATTACATTTTCCTTTTCTCGAGCATGCTTCATTTCAAAAGTTGAAATACAAAACGGAATTACATTTTCCTTTTCTCGAGCCTTCATTTCAAAAGTTGAAACACAAAACGGAATTACATTTTTCCTTTTCTCGAGCACGATTCATTTCAAAAAGTTGAAATACAAAACGGAATTAAAACAGATAACTGCGAAACTATTTTTTAGAACTCAACTTTACTTGATACGAGGACACTGTGTGAAGGAAGGCAGTTGTAAGCTTCCCAAGGAAACCTTTAACCCTCTGTTTCTGAAACGCCGGACAAATTGCTTCCTAAAACGGCCGTAAGACCGGGGGTGAGGCATGGAAGCCGTCGCTTTTACTGTGGTCGCCTTTGCGGAGGATGGGAATCTTGTCGCTTTTGCGGGGTCCGCTTATCTTGATTAAAATTAGTCTCCCTCCAGGCTAAGATCATCCCGGTTTCAGCCATATTCCTGTTTTTCCTTTCAGGGGCTGTGTACAAATTTACTATTGGGCTCCATTAACAGTAAAATTTCTATTACCACAATATAAGAGTAATTCACTCTCGTACGTAATTTGTAAGTACACTGCTCTTTTATAATATATCTTTAAAAAACTTTGCAAGTTAGAATAAAGATGGTGCATTTAATTTTCTTAATACTGAAGAAATATGTTCTTAAAAACATATGAAAAAGATAACATTATTAAAATTTATTTTATATATATATGAAATAAAACGCACATAACTTTAAAATATAATAAATGAAGATGTATAACAACACATGGAGTTAGGAGAATTGGTCAAAAAGTGACTTTTAACGCCAGTAACGATAGAAACGGAGGAAAAGTATATCTCTGCGATAGCAATATTAACAAAGTAGAGAATTTTATCATTAGTATTTTCTCAGAATCACTCTCGAACAATGGTATACTCCTTTTCTGTAAGTAAGAAAGCTCGACCGGTCATATATTGTCAGATTCTTGTAGCGTCTGTGATCTTATAATTTAATTATTACTCATTTGTATATTATTATTTAAATGTTACAAGGTTTTCAGTTTCGAGGTTTCAGTGGTTGGGGAAATTTTGAAAAAGGTCATCTAAAAATTTTGGGGATATTACAGAATTTTGTCAAAGGTAATAAGCAAAGGTTACCAATATGGTATGGGGATTGTTAAGGGGAAAAAACTAGGAACATGTGGGTATTATTAACGATTGTTGTATACTCCGAACGAAATGTACGAAAGAATAATTAGACAGAAATATATAGAAGTAATAGAAATCATAGAAATAGGAAACAAAGATTAAAGGAGGAAATTATACCTACCCAAATTTTAAACTTCAAAAGGAGTGGACAATGTCGATTACATGGGACCAATCTGGAACTTACCAGAAGTAATAACAAATACCACAAGTAATACAGAAAATCAGCGGCTTTAAAATATTCAAGAAAATGATAAGAGCGAACAGAAAAGATAATAAAGAGTTTAGTGTCTGTGGTTACATGGTAGGTCCAGAATTGTTTATACAAAATAGTATTTACTTGGGGTCCATTACATGATATACGTTCATTACATCTAATCGTACGCTAATATAAAATATAGAAAAACCTCTCTTAAGACCCCGTTTACCGGAATAAATTTTTTCCCATAAACTCAATGCTAAATTTACATATATTTGTATACTATCAGGAACTTTTCTTCCTCTAGAAGTGAGAAGATTTTGGAGAATTTCACTTTTTGTCTTCTGACCTTGAATATGATAAATTTAACTGTGACCTTCTTCCATACAGGTAATTACAAATATAGGTACTATTCTACGTACCTTACACTATTTTTCCACATATCCACATAGTTCCCACACAGGTTCAGATATTTGTCCCATCACAGCACTAAATTTGAGACGCCCCTGTGGTGGAATTTGTTCGGCTAACTATAGAACCACCATCGAACTACTGTCTTGGCTTCATCGTTGCACG
Organism: Dysdera silvatica; assembly: GCA_006491805.2. Classification (NCBI taxonomy): domain Eukaryota; kingdom Metazoa; phylum Arthropoda; class Arachnida; order Araneae; family Dysderidae; genus Dysdera; species Dysdera silvatica. The sequence continues at coordinate 10,315 of QLNU02000796.1, read as the reverse complement.
TGAATCGCTGTCCTGCCAGGAACTTCTTCAGCGGACCGAAAACGTGGAAATCACTAGGGGCGAGGTCCGGACTGTATGGTGGGTGGTCCAGACTCTCCCAGTGAAATGACCGGAGCTTGTCGGCGGTTCTGATTGCATACAGTCCGGACCTCGCCCCCTAGTGATTTCCACGTTTTCGGTCCGCTGAAGAAGTTCCTGGCAGGACAGCGATTCACGTGCAACGATGAAGCCAAGACAGCAGTCCGACGGTGGTTCCACAGTCAGCCGGACGAATTCTACCACAGGGGCATCTCAAATTTAGTGCTGCGATGGGACAAATGTCTGAACCGGTGTGGGGATTATGTGGAAAAATAGTGTAAGATACGTAGAATAGTACGTATATTTGTAATTACCTGTATGTACCTTATTTTGGTTAATAAAAAATAGGGGCAAAGACTTTCTGATTCGCCCTCGTACAGATTATTGGGGTGGGAAGGGACTCAGGCTCCATATAAGCGTGGATTTATGAGTACACATATAGGAGAATATAGCTTTAGAGGATTGTTCTACCAGAAGCCATTTGATTATACAGGGTGCGTCAAAAGTTCGTAAAACTTTAAAGAATCATAGAAAAAAATAATTTAATAATGACAAAAAAAGTGCGGTTTGCACGAAAGGATTTCTAAAAAAAAGTATTTTTTTTTTTAGTCACAAAAAATATTTAGTTTAAAAGTCACCTGTAGACGGCGCTGATACGCAAGTTCTTCAGCAGAAGCAGGGTTTAAGCTGCAGTCGCATTTTTCGCAAAATGCGACGAGTTGCTCGAAAATGCGAAGAAAAAATTATTGTCCATCGCAAAAATGAGACACGCATTTTTAACCACAGTTTATTCTCTGAAAACAGGATTCCCCGATTCCAGAATATCCGTTTTGCACTTCAGCGATCTTTTCTTGTTCCTTTTCGTTTCCTCTTCAAAATTCTTAACAGCACCTGTTAAGCATTGTTGATATAAATAATTTCATTGATACGATTTTTCGAGCAATGAAAGCTACTAATATTTTTTAGCATTTTGCTACAACTTTTTTTACCCCCATTTTAGCATTTTTGCGACAGCATGTTTTGAGCCAGCTTAAAACCCTGAGCAGGGGTATGCAATACAGGCTTGCAATAAAAGACCTGGGTGAACGTGGACTGTTTATTCGAATCCAACAGTACTGCATAATTTGCGAATGTCATCGTTGCCAGATCAAGCGTTGCTTATGAAGTTCTTCTACCTGAATGTTGAATTAGAAGCCACTGCGTTGCGAAAATTTCACATGATGAAATAACTGAAGACCAGAAATTGCCACATGTCATGTGGTGTTCGCCTTAGTTCTGTTATACAATGTTTTGTAAGTCATATTGCACATTGGCGCAGTATAGCCCAGATGCTCTTGCGCCATAAAAAAGCCAAACAAACCAACACATTGCACAACTGTTGCAATAATAAATCGATGGAATGCACAGTTGTCCTGTCCAGAGCCGCCCCAAGGACGGGGCGATTGCTCCGGGAGCCGCAGCCTGAGAGGGCGCCGCCGTAAAACATTGGGTTTCACAATCGGGTAACATTAATTTACCGGGAGAAAATTATTTTAAAAAAAGTGGCTAACTGTTATACCAATTCTTTTCGTAACTCCAATACCGTGGAATTAACAATCGAATAGAACACTTGAACATGAAGGGTCTGTTTACAGTACACCGCAAGTAGCTTATTGGTTGGTGAACGGCGCCCTTGGAAACAGTACTCCCCTCTTCTGCCCTCCACCGCCATCCCTCCGGTAGCGAAGCGTGGGTCGCTGTCATTGCCAACGAGCTGATGATTTATTGAAAGTCGGTTGTCGCGCCCTCTCCTCTTCCCTACCCGTCGCCCGTTCTGGCGCGAGCCCTGACCAATGACGTAGGAAAACACTCGTCCGAGATGAAATTAGTTTCTGCAAAATTCTACTGATTTCGAGAAAGCAGTAGCGCTCATTCTGTCCAGATTTTTCTCTATAAGCTATTTAATGCGTTCCCGTTTGGATTGGAAGAGAGAGAGAGAGCCAGAGATTAAGATACTTTCCTATCACAGTACTGCAGAAAATAAAATCCAACGACCAAAAGGATCTGTTTACAAACTTGTGGATAGCATCACGCACACTATTAACTGTGCCTGTCATAGTCGCAAGTATCAAGCGAAGTTTCAGCAAACTCTAAAACTTATAAAAACTTACCTCAGATCGACCATGACCGAGGAAAGACTTAGTGCTCTGGCAGTTTTAGCAATTGCAAACGAGGAAGCCAAAAAGTTGGACTTTAAACAAATTTTAAAATCTTTTGCAAGTGCCAAAGCCAGAAAGATTCCTTTAGATGTTTAACATATTGCATTTGGCTGTGAAGTCAAATAACATTGCATATTTGTTTTTCTCCATTCCTTAATTCTTCTTCGTTCAGCACTATATTAATATACCATATTTTTTGAAATGCATTGATTTTCTTTAAAACTACAAATCATATTGAGATTTTTTTTTTTTTTACTTCTACCCCAACTCTTTAACTCCCTAATTTTACTTAGGGCTATTTTCTGTTCAATGGCTATATGACTACTAAAAGTAAGCATTTGAAAGTGCCTATTGGAAAGTGAAAAATTTTCAATGTTGAGTCGATTATTAAAAGCTTAGTTGGATGATTTGGGGGAGAGGGACATACGTGTGAGGGGGCGCCGTAAGTAATCTCGCCCCGGGCGCCTACAACCCTCGGGGCGGCCCTATATTATTGGATATTGGCCTGTCTTTTGGCGTTGTCAGCACCGTTTGTAGATGATTTTTTGAACTAAACTGTTTTTGCTGCTAAAAAAACCCAATTTTCCTCGAAAAATTTCCCTGCAAACCGCACGTCTTTATTATTATTTGTTCCTTTTTTATTATTTTTTGAATTTTTTTTACGAACTTTTGGCGTAGCCTGTACTTACACATATATGAACTTGAAATCTTTTTTTCCCTCCAAATAACTATTTACCCCTCCAAATAACTATTTATCCCTAAGTTTAGCAGTGGTTTATCGTCCAAACTTTGCTTTAGGGTTTGTCAAAAGAATGAGGTTTCCTAACCATTTATTTGACTAAAAACAATAAGACATTTGAGTTTGGATTTTTTGTAGAATTTAGTTTGACGCTGTATTTCTGTGGGCATTATTTCTGTACGCAGAAAGTCTATAATGGGGGTATTACAGGATAAAAAAGGGGGGGGGGGCTGCAATAACATCCTTGCCTTGTGCACAGTGGCGTAGGCAGAAAGTTCATAAGGGGAGGGTTATAGGCTTAATGGGAGGGGTTACAGAGCTACAACTCATATATTCCTATGTTAAATATACAAAATTTCATTGCGATGGGGGTTACAATCTCCAAAACCCCCCCTGGCTACTCCTCTGCTTATGCATGGCTTTGATTCTGACAAAAGTTCCAATAGCCAACATTCATCTGTTAATATCTGTGATGAAATCAGCATGGTGGTTGCATTTTTTATGAAGAATTTCAATTTGTGAACTTCAAATCCGCCCCCACCACCACCGAGATGGTTCTGATAAAAGATCATGTTAAAATGCTTGTATTCGCCGTTATCTACGCAATCATAATTATCATAACCATGTCAAATGGACATTTCCAACAGGAAATAAGACTAAACTTTACACACGACTGTTCTTATCTACTTCGTAGAAGAAAGCCATTATAAGATCGACAATTTTACGATGCATTGCGATGATTATCATAATTCCGTCCAATTTATCGTAAGCCCATCAAAAAAGAAAAGCGTCGAAGATGTCAATACAAGGATTACCCAGTCAACAAATACGAATTCCGATAAGAGAACAGAAGAAACTAAAAGAAAAAGTCGGCGAGAGAAAAAAAAGTGATTATTCTCTCCTTTAGAGCATTAAACCGACGTGGAAACCGAAAGGGATGTGATAACATTAAAGACCTTCTGAAAATGATAAATGATGTCGTTCTTAGAAAACATAAGATTGCAATTGAAAAGGGAAATAGACAAAGGCGGCGGAAATCTACTTTCAACAGTATTCTAATTAGCTCATTCTACAAGTGATTGTCGCCAATCTGATGGATACAATCACTTACAATAATGGATTAGAAGCAACTGATCCGACAGAAAGTGAACTGATAAGGAAATGGGAAACACACCTGCTTCGTCAGCTTATCATTCATGATGGAACTGATAAGAAGTCCCTGGAAAGGTCGTTCGCCAAATGGGAGTCACGTTACTATCTATAGTGATTGATTTATCAATTTCAGTTGTCTATTTCAAAATTAATTATGGATCCAGTCGACTTCGTCAGTGAAATTGCAAATGAAAATGGCATTGTTCATGAACCCTGCGGTGGCGCAGCGGCAATGCATTCACCTAGTATACCGTTAATCCGGATTCGCGGTGTAAAAAAAGTTGACTAATCGCACATTGTAGTTCGGGGATTGGTTTCCTAGGCCTTAATAGGTTCGAATTCACGGTGTAAAAAAAAAAAAAAGAGGCTATTGACTAATCGCACATTGTACTTCGGGGACTGGTTTCCTAGTCTTTAATAGGTTCGGATTCACGGTGTAAAAAAAGTTAACTAGCTGCACAGGTAGTTCGGGGATTGGTTTCCTAGGCGTTAAGAAGTTCGGATTCACGGTGTAAAAAAGGTTATTGACTAATTGTACATTATAGTTCGGGGACTTGTTTCCTAGGCCTTAATAAGTTCGAGTTCATGGTGTAAAATTACTTACTCCAATCTGTAAATTGTTTTACTCCAATCAATAAACTCGGTTATTCCAAACTCAAGGATATTATTCCTGATTACAATTATTTTGGAATTTACTCCATTCCATGCCAGTGTAATCGTGTTTATATTGGTCAAACACGTCGGGCCCTTCGATTTCGGCTTAAAGAGCATGAAGCCTACGTGCGTAAACAACAACTGGAAAAATCTGCTTTAGCCAAACACGCCTGGGAAGCTGGCCACAAATTTTCTTTCGACAAGGCCCATCTAATAGAGAAAGTTTCTTCACCAGCCGACCTCAATTTCTTTGAAGCCTTCCATATTCTTTCGCATTCCTCTTCTACTGTTAACGATCAGCTTCCGTTCAATTCCATGTCCTCTATTTGGAGAAACTTCATTCGTCCCATAGCAAAAGACACGGCTACGGACCCACAACTGGTTTACCCGAACTAATTTTGGACTAGCAATTTGGCATCGACAGTCTTTCTAGCACGTGTGCCACATTAGTGTAACTAGGGTTCTGAAGAAGGAAGCCTAAACGCGCTTCCGAAATAGCTATAAACCATCGTATTTATTTTAACTGTGTTAATGTGTTTTATTTTATTTAATAATTTGCACAGTGTGTCGTTTCATCTTTACCATATGTCTATGGTTTCCATTACAGCCCAGCCCAAAAGTGGCCACTTTACATAGATTCTACTCTATATTAAATCAATAACCAACAAAGTTTTCCTATTCATCTCTTTTCATTCTTGTTTTAAATTTGATTTTAAAGGCATTTCCGGAAAGTCCGGATTCATTCAAGCCTCCAAGGTTTTTTTATTTATTTTTTATTTTTACTGGATTGTGTTACATCAGTACTGTTTTTAAAGGCCTGATATTTTCACGCGCAATTTTCAGTTTTTATTCTCCTCTTCGAAGTCGAAGCTATAACAAAGAAAAGGTCACCAATTCATCTCCTTTGGAGTAACCCTGGAGCTACATAAAGTCAACCAACCAACCATTAATTCAGAGTAGTTAAAGGAAAGAAGTCATTTATTGAAAAGGAGAAGAGTTGATAATTAAAAAGAGGAGTTGATAATTAAAGAACACTTTAATTGGTTTCCTGGACAAGCTTCCAAGTTGCATTTAACATGGGGCCCTCTAAATATCTACATTATGTATTTTTAAATCCAAATTGGGAAATTCTCGGAAAGTTAAATACCAGCGATACCCAGGAAATTAATGTCACCATACCAGGGGCCCCAAATTAGGGCCATTAAAATCCACTTTCACGAACAATAAAATACATGCGATATAGGCGCCTTAAATAACTAATCGTTATCCCACCATGACTTCACTTGCTCAGTAAAGGTTTATTTATTTATTTATTTTAAGCACTGAAATCTATTTACAATGACACTTTACAGACCGAGAAGAGGTATCATCATAGACAAGATTGAAGCTCATACCATTCTGTATCTGTTGACATTGGCAAAATGTATATATATACATATGGATGGACGGATATGTTATCGTTATATAAGCAGAGTTCGCTGTCTATACATCTGCAATCTCCTCCACCCCGTCGTTGCAGGGTTGGCATCGGTATTTACTCCAATACGGAATACTATACAGTGACATCTGTCTATAACAATAAACCTATCTGTGACGATAGGCCTGTCTATAACGATAAACCTATCTGTGACGATAGGCCTGTCTATAGCGATAAACCTATCTATAACGGTGTTTGCCGCGGTCACTAATCTTGAATTTAAATTGATGCTTGCATAGGACAAATACACTAGAAAGTTTTATAATTACTTTGAGAATGTGATTGGTGTCACCGGAAAAACAGTTCCAGAATTCACCACCAAGCAGAACTACAGTGCTATGTTCATTCGAATATATATTTAATACAATATCTCCCCCCACCCTACACCTTCTAATGAGTGCATATCAATCCGGGATACTAAATAGACATGAATTTACCTGATTTTGCTTTTACCCTTAGACACACTGATCTAGGTTTAGCTCCTGTCGGGATTAGTTGTGTTCAAGTGGCCTATATCGTGGCTTAGATATCGCACTGAGCCTTCGGCCCCGTCTTAGATGTCCCATAATCCCCTTGGGTTTTGATGTAAAATGTACAAACTGACTAGTTTTATTTACATGTGAGCGGCCTAATATTCTTAGTGAAGAGTTCAAGCGAAAATGCGGCACCATTTTTTCTCCTGGTTTTAAATTTTGGAACTAATTTAGAACCCTGCATGACCCCCCCCCCCTTAATTCCTGCTTATGCCAAAAACTGAGTATATTTACTCACAGGGGAACCTTGCGGATTGTTCGAATTTTCTGAATTTCGGTTTATAGGCCAATATGACCGAGTAGATGAAAGATCCAAAATCAAATTTGGCCCAATCGACCTGGGGGTCGAACTACGGCCCACTGAAAATAGAGCTCACCCTAAGATGATGCTTTGCAACAAAGCATCGTAACGCTAATACTACGACGATGATTTGCAACAAAGCATCATACTACGATAGGTGCTTTGCTGAATGGATGGATAACTACTGGTAATAGCAAATGAACTGAAAGCGCTTTACTGTGAGTTGCTTTTTTTCATGTTAAAAGTTTAACTTTTTGCGTCTTGCAGAAGTGAGATTCTACCGCATCCGAAAAGCTGAGGGTCCTTTGTAAATAATTTTAGAGGTCCTTTCCAAAATCAATGTTAAATTATTGATTACTGCAGTATTTACATATGAAACTGATTTGAATTAGGAATATGGAATATTTACATATGAAACTGATTTGAATTATGAACATGGAGTATTTATGTATGAAAATGAATTTATGTAGATATGAAAAAAAAAATTTTGAGTTACCTAACTGCGGGGGTTACCAGAGTTATAACTGCGCTCTTGGCTATGATGAACCTAAAACGCTTTTAATGGAAATGAAAATCAATGAAAAAATGAGAAAAGTTTACTAATTTTGAGCAGTGACGGTAAGAAATAATCCAATTGCCATTGCACTCCATTTCGTGACACACTTGGTCCGTGAAATTAAAACAAATTTCTTGCACATTGAAGAATTTTTCAGGCTTTCGTACCGGGTACGTTGATTTCCACCAAGCATAGATTCTAATGCAGGGTTTGTCCCAGAAGTTCCCGGAATGATTTTTTGTAGTTGGCAACGCTGGCTGATGGGGCGGAGCTTCGGGCGGAGACGTTGGTGGGGGATCTGAGCTTGGAAACGAGACCGGTATCAGTCGCCTGCGGGCAGTTGTTGAGGCAGGGTCACGCTCCGCGCAGAGGTATCTACTGCACCCTCGTCGATCAAAAAATGGACCAGTTTTTGGAGCAGCGTTATGCAATCAAATTTTGTGGGAAACTGGGTAAAAACGGGGCGGAGACGCTCAAAATGCTTCGGAAAGCCTACGGTGACGGGGCGATGAAAAAAAGCCAAACTTTCATGTGGCACAAGCGGTTCCGGGAAGGTTGGGAGTCCGTCAACGACGACGACCTCTCGGGACGCCCGTCGACATCACAAACGGACGACTCGGTGCAAAAAGTGCGTCAAGTTTTGGACAATGACCGACGATTAAGTGTTCGGGTGATTGCAGAGGAGTGTGGAATACCCAAAACAATCGTTCATCGCATTTTAACGGAGGATCTTCAAATGAGGAAAGTCTGCTCGAAAATGGTGCCAAAAGTCCTGACGAGTGAGATGAAGGAGCAGCGTTTGTTGAAGTGCCAGGAATTGCATGAACGCTACGAAACGGACCCAGAATTTTTGGACAGAGTGATCACAGGGGACGAAACGTGGATTTTTCAGTACGATCCCGAATCAAAGCGCCAGAGCAGCGAGTGGCACACCAAGGAGTCTCCTCGCCCGAAAAAAGCAAGGATGAGCAAATCGCGAATCAAGGCAATGCTCATTGTGTTTTTTGACAGAAAAGGTGTGGTTCACAGTGAATTCGTGCCACAAGGACAAACAGTCAACAAGGAGTTTTACTGTGAAGTGCGCAAACGGTTGTGCAACAGGGTTCGACACATCCGGAATGAAATTCGCGACAATTGGATCTTGCACCATGACAACGCGTCAACCCACACCGCACTCATTGTCTACGAGTTGCTGACCAAAATGGGTGTGTCAACGCTGCCCCAGCCGCCGTACAGCCCCGATCTGGCACCAGCGGATTTCTTTTTGTTCCCAAGGATCAAAAGAACCCTGAAAGGAACTCGGCATGGGACGCTGGAGGCGGTAAAAGCAGCCGCGACGACCTCACTGAAGGAGATTCCCGTTGACGACTTCCAGGGCGCCTTCAATGATTGGGTGAAGCGTTGGCAACGGTGCATCGAAGCAGGGGGAGAATACTTTGAAAAGTTCTGAAAAGATTGTAAACTGATATTGAATAAATGATTTTAAAAAAATCATTTCGGGAACTTTTGGGACAAACCCTGTATTACAGAATTTTGGGGAAGACAGCTGATTGCGAATGCAATTTTGTGGTATCATTCCTTTTCGATAAGCTTATATGATCATAATGCAAAAAGCAAAATCGCGTTTAGCGAAATGTTTCCATTGAAGGAAGAAATATATGTCGCATGGCTGTATGAGGGGTGTCGCTCCAGGTGGTATAATCATCAATTTCCATTGATCTGGATGGATTTGGCTTGAATAAATGCATTATCAAATGTATTTTCGTCCGTTTGACCTGTCCATGAATCCATGATTAATAGAACCGGTTACGTTATGTTCGGTTTGAATACTTCGCTGAGGAACATCTTATGTATTTCGGTAGGGGTCTTGCCACTTTTGGAACATTCCAGAATAGCATTAGGTGGGTCTAAATAACCTTTCCTGAACGCGTGGACCTAAAACACCCTTTGGTTCCTGATGGATGAGCAGAAATTATGGCGATAATTCTCCAGCACCAGAAATTATAGGTTAAATTGTTATGGAATGAAATACGGCGTGAGATGATTAAATGGTACTCAGTGTGTTTTCCCCCCTTAATCGACAGAGTAACGCATAGATGTCAATTCTTTTATGAATCTGCTCTGGCCAGTGTTTAAAACTACATTAAAAGAATAACTGTTCATTGCATCTGTAACCATGAGAGAGAATTCTACAGCTTTATTTTCCAGAGCCGTTGTGTTCATGCGTAACGAACTTGGTGGTCCTTCTACTTGTTATGCCACGCTCTTTTATTAAAATTTTAATAGAAAAGCATCACTTGTACAAAGTCTGTAAAGTTTCCCTCGTTGCAATGTTCAGGAACCATAACTTCAAATTGAAATCGTAAACTGTTAGCAAAGCAAAGCATTTTTTAAACTTCTCAAATACTTCGTCTTTCATCCGTAACAGCTTTTCACATCTTGTACCCTGGGAAGCAACATAATCCCGAAAGCAATATATTTGTCGACGTGAAAACGTGTTGTTTTTAAACCGATGCTGTATGCAAAACTGTTGATTGATGATCTTACGTCCGTGACAGAATCGTCCAGATGGCGTTCTACTTGCCACGGACATATTCTTCCCCTGTGAATTATTTTAGCCGATTTTA
>QLNU02000795.1:0-42484 GCA_006491805.2 Dysdera silvatica | reverse complement strand
ATAAGTATGTAACAAATAATTATTTCAAAATTAACTTGACTCGTCTGGGCAGCAATGTGTAAAGACCTATGTGTCAGAAAATGTGCATGCTGCTCATGGTGAGTATTTTAATTATATTTAAAATGAATGGATGTTTATTTAACAGGCGATCAGTAAGATATCCTTCAAACAAAGAAAATGAATTTAGACTGGAAAGTATAAGGAAAAAAGTTTCGTACTCTAGGGCCAAAGCAGAGAATTCTTGCCATTTGAAGATTGGTTCGAGGGAAATCTGGGACAAAATTAGTTACGTTTCTTGTTTAATATGCGTGATTAGGCAATTGAGGAAAAATGATATTTGAATGTGACTGTCATGACATTAGTTTATGTCACGGCATTTTTTATGTGATAATGAAAGTATTATGTGGTAAACAAATATTAAAAACTGAAACATTTAGATTAAATATGTAGTTTGGTCGTGATGGTCTAGTAGTCTACTATTTACGCAGATGACAATTAAACTTAAGTTTTACGCGTTGTATTGTTTTTTGTTTGGAGAAACTTCAAATATCTATATCAAGAAATAAGTATGTAGGATTACATAAAATCAATATGCGCAACTATTAACGCGTAAAATAATTGCATAAGGTATTTTTCAACACGAGAACAATATTTATTTCCAATTTAACAGATATTATAATCAGTATTGGCCTGCAAAAGGGTTGCTGGTATCTAACTGGAAGGAGACCCACACGCTGAACGTATGTGACGATGTGTGGAACCGGCCAGGCCAGTAACCTAGTGTCCTACCCCGCCTTCAAGTGGTGCAGGCTGAGCTTTCTATTTATGTGGCAAATTAATATTTGCTACACGGATAGAAAGGCGGAAGGGGAGGGCTAATTCACCAACCCGTCTAGCCAGCGTGGTGAAATTATGGCTAATTCCTCCATTATGTTGACACACCAGAAACCATGGCCCCTAGTCTCCAGGTGCTGGAGTGCTCCTGATCAAGGCAGCGGTCAGTGTGGCATGAAAGCAGGGGGTGCTAAGAATCACTGGAATGGCCCAGGCTGCCGTTTGTTATTGACCTTGGCAACGTATAATGGACGATCCCTTGCTTCTGAAGCAAAACTTCAGGAATTGGAAGAAGAACTTGACAAGATCAAATGGGACATTGTAGGACTCAGTGAAGTTAGAAGAAAAGGTGAAGAGTTGGTGGAACTTAAAAGTGGACATTTGTTTTATTATAGAGGAACGGAAACTGGAAGAACAAGTGGTGTTGGCTTCTTAATCAACAAAAGAATTAAAGACTGTCTTCTGGAAGTTGAAAGTACATCAGATCGAGCAGCGAGGCTCGTTGTTCAACTAACCCAGCGATACCAACTTCAAATAGTACAGGTATATGCACCAACATCAAGCCATACCGACGAAGAGGTTGAAGAATTTTATGAAGAAATCAAAGAGTTACACACCAAAGGGAAACAACATATCAAGCTCATCATGGGGGATTTCAATGCAAGAATTGGACAACAGGAACAAGGAGAGACATCGGTTGGTAAATACGGATATGGGGAAAGGAATGAACGTGGCGATCAACTCATCGAATTTGCAGAAGCTGAAAACCTTAGCATCATGAATTCATTTTTTAAGAAGAAACCGCAAAGAAAATGGACATGGAAACACCCAAATGGGGGAACTAGTGAAATTGACTATATCCTGGCAAACAAGAAATCAATTATTGAAGATTGCAGCGTACTGAACAGATTTAATACTGGAAGTGATCATCGAATGGTGAGATGTAAAGTGCACTTAAATACTAAATTAGAAAGTTCAAAAAGTCAAATCCCTCGTGGAAACGTGAGAAAATCGCCTTTGCCCTCCTTCGCAATTGGTAAGCAAAAATAATGTCTGGTTTATTAAAAATCCCCGTGACATAATAAGGACTTTATTCTGTTATACATGAATATTAAGGTTTTAAAAGTAAGAAGATTATGAATTAAAAACATACAAAAATGCCTAATTATATCTGGTCTATGAGTAAAATGAGAACGTTTACGAATAAAACGTAAATATCTCTTTTGTAATGTGATCAGGCGTTGAAGATTAAATTTGGAAGTATGACCCCAAACCAAAAGGCAGTGATAGAGTATTGGTAAAATCAAGAATAATAGAGACTTAAAAGGATTGGAATAGCTAAATAGAAAACTAACATTTCTAACTATTCCAATGCTTCTGCTTAGTTTTGCATATACTGTGTGAATATGATTATTCCACTTTAAATTATACTGGAGTGTTATACCAAGGTACTTTTTCTTCAAAGAAATGGAAATGGAGTTGTTATTTATGGTTAAACTGAGTTGATACAAACTGACATTTTTTGTTAGTAAAGAGAAGAGACTTTATTTTAGAAGTATTTAATGTAAAAAAATTAGTGACAAAGTTATTGATGAAGCATTTGATATCACTATTAGCATGTAATATTAAGTTATTAATTTCCAAATCTTTAAAAAAAATGCTTGTATCATCTGCAAAACAGAATGGTTTAAAACACGCAGATATGAAAACATGTCGTTTATGTAAAAATTAAGTAATAATGGTCAAGAACAAACCCCTGTAGAATGCCACAACGTTAGTTGTGGAGTGAAAAGCGTTTGATATTCATGTATACAAATTGTTTTCTATCGAATATATAGTTACTAAATAAATAATTAGGTAAGTCGTGAACACCTGAAAAATTCAGTTTAAAAAAGTAACTTTTCATGAATTATACTAGTATCGAAATACATCTCTCCATCCTAACATAAGAGTACAGGAATGGTTTATTGAATGCTAAACTGTCTTCGATTATACCTGTTTATTTCTCTAAATTACATAATTTCAGTTCTTTAGAAAATGCACTGCAATTCATCATTCAGGCTCTGTGTACTCTTTCAAATACCCGCGTAGTTGGGAGGTATTTTAGTGAAGAGAAGCAATTTTATATAAATTACTTATTAAAATATAGGATGCTTCGAAATACTTGGTCATTCTCATTTAGGGGACTAAACAAACATTTGTTTACTGAATACTGTATACTTAATGTAGGAGAATGGAAATCGTCATTCCCATTTACGAAATCAAAATGAGAAATGTCATTCCAATTTACAGAACGGAAATAGTAAGGAAAATGAAAACCATCATCACAATCACTTAATCACCGAATGAAAACGAAACTGATTCGTTCTTTTGCGTGAATGAGTAATTTCTCGTTCAATTTAAGAAAGTGTTATATCATTCACCACACACAGGCTTCTATACCAAACACGAGGAAACTTACTTAATCTTATCTTACAAACGATATGTCCTTTATAAGTAAGTACATGCTTCTATCATTTGAGCAAATTTTAACCCATAATGTTCATTAACTTTTAACCGAAATTATTTTAATCTTCCTGACTTTGTGTGCGACTCTTTTAATCAAAAATTCATATTTAATTGTTTATCTCATATTGTCTTTTTCAATCTCATCTGACTTTATTATATCGTTATATTTGATTCTATTTTTAATACCTTTTCACAATTATAGTCTTAATTTCTTTTTATTTTAAAATGTATGTATGGTTTTATCTAGCCTGGCGCAGAATTTAGCTGTCCTCACGCCATAAAAATAGAACGAATCAATAAGTATTTAAGTGAAAGTAGTATAATATTTTCGTTTAAAATTTTAAACATTATTTACTCTTCTATTGGCGGAAATGCGGATATTAGAAATTTTATTTGTTCTATCGGTGGAATTTATGGATTTTCTTTACTTAATTTTCCCCACAAATTACACCCAAGATACTTTTTAAATGCTGATATGTGATGTGATATTTGATGTCGATATTGTTAACGCTATCTGGAACGTTTTCTTTCGAAACATCGATTTCCAATGAAATCTTGGAAGCAGTTAACGTAGCCATAGCAAATCCTCCACAGAGATGAGAAAACCTCACACAAGTTACACATTCAAGAGCCTCTAATATTTAATCTTCCTCTTTGCTCTCAAATTCCGTTCAAAATCAAAAAGCACATATTTCACTTTCAAAACTATACCACATCACAACTTCACATTATTGAGTCGTACAAATTAGTCGTATTTTATTATTATTAGTACGATTCTATAATCATTAATGTAATGTTTATGTTTATATCAGATATGTAAAAGGGAGACCATATATGCATATATATTATAAAAACATTTTCACACGTAACATGTGTATGCGTTTTGAATAAATGGGCAAAATGTAGAAATATTCGCCTCAACTGTAAGCCTGTTTTTCTATAATCACTTCCTTATTTATTCTTCATTTGTAAAATAGTAATAATAATATACTTTGTAAATACAGCAATAATACAGACAATGGAAGTAAAATGACTCACTGTGCTGAATATATCACAATCGTAAAGTAACAGACAATATATATAAAAGTACATCATATTGAACTCTACAATGAAAGGTCTCAAGAAAATATCAGCAAGGATGTAACACATCTGGGACCTTAAGATTATAATCTGATTCCAATGATAACACACAACTAATTGTGAATCATTCATTCTTTTATTATATTTTTTCCAGTTTTTTTAGTTTAAATTATCCTGTATCAAATATTTTCTTAGTTATTTTTCAAATGTTACTTTACTTTTCAATTTTTTTAAATCCTATTGTAGCCCATCCCTAAGTTATGCACCTTTTATAGTTTATATTATTCCTTCCTATCTCGGTTTTTATTTTTGGGAGTAATAGATCGTTGTATTTACTACGTGTTTTTCTATCTGTTTCATTTAATTTTATTCTTGTAAATCCAGTGTGATTGCCTTTCCTTATTCTTTCATACATTTTTACCAAGACACTGTATTTGTGTAAACGTTTTACTAGTAATATATTGTACTTCAAAAATAAGATTTTACAGTTTAGTCTTTTATCACTGTTGATTAATTTCATCGTTTTTTCTGAATGTTTTTTTAGCACATTTTTATTTACCGAGCCTAAGTTCCCCCATGCACAATTATAATATGTCAGATGACTGTAGATCAATGTATAATATAGTTCTACGCTGTTTTTTTCCATTATTGTTGTATTAATTCTTTTTAGAATTCCTAAGCTTTTACTTACTTTATTTTATTATTTATGCCATTCCAGTTCAATTTATAGTAATTCAGACATTCGAAATTTCCGACGTTGATAAATTGGCATAATTCTGGCATGTAATCAGCGAAAACGAAATAAATTTCGATCAAACATACATGCATAAATTTTTTCATGGGCTTTAAGCTTTCAGATTTAGAAAAGTAATAAAAGCAAACGTAATTATAAAAGAGCGAGAATGAAAAGTGAGATTCAAAATTACATATTTATTGTCTAAATTGCTATGAAAAATTCGAATATAGAAATAAATATCTGCGCAAGGAACTAGAACAAAATATCAAAAACATTCTTATGAAAATATCAAAAATATTTTTATGAAGAGCTTTGAAATTGTCTTCTATTTAAATAAATGAAATTGAGGAAAATGTATGTTGATCATGTTATGAAAAATTATGCTTCTGAAGGAAATTAAATAAAAGAAATATGCAGCAGCCAAGTTATGGAGGATATAAAACGGACAACGTTGAGAAAGAAACAAGAACGATTTCTCTATGTAAATTTCTCTATTCCCATTTCTTACGATCATCCGAAAAATATCGTATTTCAATTTATTCAATGCACTCCTAAAGATCTCCGCCTTTTATGTCAACCAGTATCTTTCTTTATAAAACAGTTTCTTTTCAAAGAAGACATTCAAAGCTATTCTTCAAATAGAAAGTAGTGGGATTTAACCCGGCAATTTGGAAAGAGCTGGAACGACGAACGAAAATAGAAAGTGCTTACTATAAAGAGATGAAATGCAGCAAATATGGCACTCGTAAAATAAATGGTTAGAAATTACTACTTGTGAAAACCTTGTTTTAACAGAAAGAAAAGTAGAATTCAAAGACTGTAAAAACTAACCCTACTAAATATATTTAAAAAAGTATGTTAAATAATAACTAATCCATTTTAAGTTCTTTAATTTAAACCAAGACATAATATTAGATAAAGGGCTTAAAACTTAAAATTTAAAAAAGAAATCTATTTTAAATTAAATCTCTATAAAAATATGGGTCATACCGCAAAAAACTTATACAATAACACATTATTCATTAGCATTGTTTGTTTTTCATAAACATGCAAGTAAATTTTGAAATATACATCTTCGAAAATTGCACTTCTTTAAGACTGGAAAAGTGACGAACACTACGCAAATATAATAATGATGAAAAATATACAACGTTTTTTGGCGTAGTTACAACTTGTTTTACCACCGCATCTTTGCCCACGTGTTGCTATGTCGAACGCCAATCTGAACCGATTCCGAAAACTCAGAATCAAAAAAGGAGTGTTGTTTCGTAACCATCTCAACTTCCTTCAAAGTTGCAAACGCAACAATTTAATTCCCAATTTCATTAATCATACTATGCATTGTAAATTAGCGCCTTCAAAACCTGTCCACCGTATTTTCCACCGAAGCCGTTTCTCCATGCTTCGCGCCATGATTCAAGACAAAGGAAACATCCTTTTGAACATTGAAAGTGAACTTTATTCACTACATACATTTCTTGCAAAGAACTGTAAAAATTTCAATGGGTTGGAATGGCGTTCTCGAAACCGCGCCCAAAAAGTGTCTGACAATCACAAACGTATCCACTAAAAAAAGTTCTTTAAACTTTTAGGTTCAAATTCACCTCCTGTCCGGAAGCCTGACTTCGCCAGCAACATCGTCAATACCACCGATATCCCACTTTCCGTTGTTGAACACCGGGCACTCTCCTTTAACTTCCATTTTGCTCTGTCTTGTCGCCCATCCATTCCTGCCTTACTTTCACCAATTGAATCGACGTTTAAATTTAGCAAAAATTGTCCGTCACATAAAGAAACTCTCCGCCATCTTTTCAGCCATTCGATTCAATCTAACTTCTGCTCCAATCTCGTTCCTAATACGCCCAAACCTGGGAAAGAAGCTTTGAACGAATTATCAGGTAATGCCAATCTCGGTATTGCCAAAGCCTATAAAGGGGGCCAAGTTTTTTAATCAAACAACAAGAAGGGTCAGTTAAGGTCGTAGATTAAGTCTTTACAAACTCGTTTCGAAAGATCCCTCTGAACGACTTAGAACCGGGTATAATAATCTCATCAAATCATCTGTACTTCTTAATCATCGCCAGAAAAATTCTCCCGCTATATCGCTCGCTATTCCTGCCAGGTTTTATACCTTTCTAAAAGTTCATAAACCCGGAATTCCTTTCCCTCAGTTCATTTCTTGTACTGACTCTGTTCCATACAAACTTGCAAAATTTCTCGTCTCTATCTTTACTCCCTTGTCATCTGCCAATTCTTTTATCGTTAAAATTTCCATTGATTTTATTTCTAAATTACATCGATTCTCACCTGTGAACCGTACCATAGCGTCGCTGGATATCAAATCGATATTCACCAATATTTTAGTAGATGGCGCCCTTGAATGTCTACTATGCCGCCTTACCGAATTTCACTTTGAGCAACCTGAGATTGATGAACTAGTAAAATTTACGTCTTTTTGTGTAAACTAGAACTAGTAAAATTTGCGTCTTTTTGTGTAAACTGTAACTTTTTCATCTTTAATGGTCAACATTTTCAACAAACCGAAGGGTTGGCACTGGGGAATCCCTTATCCTATTACTGTGTGATATTTACAATCATTACTTTGAAACCAACATGTTTTCTTAAATTACGTTTGAATTTTGGATCCGCTATGTCGGAGATATTTTTTTTCATTTAGAATGGTTCACCAAACCAAATCAACTCAATTCTACGCACCATCAACTAAATTGATGGTTATTTCGAATTTTCTATTGAAGTTGAGTCAGAAAGGTCTCTTCACTTTCTGAACGTTTTAATAAAAAAGTTGGTCATCAATTCGAGACATCTGTATACCGGAAGTCTTTCGCTGTCCCTTTGTCCCCACATTGAGATTCTTGCCATCCTCTTCAATAAAAAATGGCGGCATTCTACACCTTTGTATTTCGCGCCTTAGATATTTGCTCTACTGAGTCAGCATTTACAGAAGAAATTAACATTTTAAAACCATCATCGTGGACAGAGGCTACAACATTTCTAGCATAATCGATAACGCACTTTTTAAATTCACCAAATTCACTTACCGCTCTGGTCTTAATATCAGTTCTACAGTTGAATTTTCGGGTACAGTTATCATTCCGTTCTTTCCTAAAATCAACGTCGCCGTGGCAAACATAGTCCGTAGAGCCAACTTTCGAGTCATCTTCTTACCATATAACAAAATTCGGCCCTTTGAATTTAAAGACACTATCCCGATGCTACAACGCTGGGGAATATGTAGTGTGTTTTGCCAATGCCATTTATCATATGTGAACCAGACCAAGCGGGCCCTACGACATCGTATAAAAGAACACTAAATATATGTCACCAATGCAGAGTTTCAAATATCATCGATTGCAGTTCATTGTTGGAGAAATGAGTGTCAATTAAACTTTAATGAAGCCACGATCATTAGCCAACCTTTTTCGGTCATTGAACTTGACTTCTTAGAAACGTTTTACATTCATAGATTTAGTGCCTCACTTGTGAATGACCATAAAACAACCCCAAGTTTTAGTAGTGCTTGGAAAAATCAATTTAAACTCTTTCCCCACTGCTTCTCCTTCAACTACACCTGCTACTTAACTTTGTGACCAAAATTTACCACTTTGTAAGTTGGCCGCCTAAAACAACTCTGTACTCCTGAAAAAAGCACTAACCGCTACCGGCAACGTATTAACCACATCGAGTTGGCAACACTCCAATGTTGTTTACTGCACGCTAGTTCCAGACGAGGAGAGACCTTGCTCTCTCGAAACGTGCGTCGAACCATCTTTTAAATATGTAACTACGCCAAAAAACGTATATTTTTCATCATTAGTGCACTTCGTTATCGTGGAGAAATTAATTTGTTTTTCTAAAATTTATTTGCTGCAGTTAAATAATGCGAATTCTGTGGTCTTTATGTGTAGCAAATTGTACTTCAATTCCTTTTTTGATCCTTCTTCTTGGGAATGAATTGACTGGCTTCTGAATGATATTTATTTGCCCTTGATATTTCACACTGTATAACAGCATTAATGAGTTGGAGTTATATATATCTCTCTTACTTGGACCGAGATAACATTCTTTTTCAAACAAAAAATGCTGCTAGCGTTCGTTAGCGTATTGGTATTTCAGACAAGCAAGTTCATGAGAAAAGTTTAGACTAACTTATTATTAGTAACTTGACATGAAGCTTTGTATTTTTATTTCTGAAAAGACTTGTGAGCAAGGAGAAACTATTGCATCTTTCTTAAAAACTGTGCATATTTCTAATGAAGGCTTTCTTAACGTTCTTATTACTGGAAAAAAGAAAACTACCTAAGTCCATGGAGTTTGAGTGATCTAACAATTTAACATCTAAAAATAGAAAAACGTTTGAACATGCTGCAAGCTACAAAAGGAGCTTTACTTAACATTCCCAACTTGTAACTCTCCGACTGCTCACTTTTTTTTTTATCAAAGTCGCTTCAAAAATTGCATATTTTTTTATTACATAATTCAAATCAACATGTATCTAAGAGTTAAAATATGTAGCACATTTTTGTAAACAAAATTTTTTTAATATAAATTCCGTGCATAAGAACAGGCTTTCATAAAAACAAATTTGAAGAGCAATCATATTATGGCAAAAGTTCTGAAAATGAATTTTGATTAAATTACGGTTTACTTTATAGAATACAAATATAAAGCATGTATACTAATAAAAACCACTCGCTGAACGTTTCCTACAAGCCATATTCTGGATATAAAAAAACGATAACAACTGGAGAGCTTGAAAAATCAGTTAGTGAAATCTATGCAAATACGAAAATTTAGGTGACAATAAAGCCATTTGTAGACTAAAAGAGGACTCAGTCTAAATACTGTAGAAAATGCATTATCGACTGTTATACGGGGGGAAGTGGACTGCACTTTTAAAAAGATAGAAAAATTGCATACCCGCGAAAATCGCGGGATGAAAAATTCTGTTACTTTCATGTTGCCCGTGGAAATAGCGGGATAAGCAGTCAGAGGGTTAATTTATGGAGGCACAGATACTTATAGTATTAATTATGTGCAGATATAGCATTAAAAATAAGTAACTGGATGAAAAACGAAAGGAAATTTGAACAATTTTCTAGTACTCGATTAAAGCCGGTCAGTATACCAGTAACGTATGTTGGATTCTAAATCATCGTACTGCTACTTACAGCGCATATGCTTATTTTGATATTCGTTCCTTATTGCTTTTTTCTCCAATTAATTAACTTACGCAATCTCGGATATTTTCTATTACCACGATGATGCTCTAAGAAGTTAGATAATTGGATATTAACGAATTTTCCTCGCTTAGCCAATTTTATACTTCTACATATGTTGATTGCACTCAAGCGCATATTTGTTTGTTGTTGTTTTGGATGTTTATTCAGTTGTTTGGTAATTTTCTAGTTTCAGTTTGCATTTCTAGATTTGCATGTCAGTTTATTTAGTGGTCTTGAAAATTAGCTTTCATTCTGGGTGAGAGCGTAATCTCGCAACTTGATTCCATTCCTTTAAACTTCGGTTAGCGTTAAATAACAGTAATTTGGTAATTTTATAGCACACTTAAATCATGGAGATGGTTAAAGTAACTTTTATTCAGAAATAAGTGACTTATAAAAACTCAACTACACTAAGTTGTTAAGATATATAATTGTAGTCGCATGAGCACTATTTTTTATATTTACGAAAAGAAGTCTACAAAAATATTCCAAAATGTTCTTCACGGCAAGCAATTTGTTTATAAAATTTGTAATTACTGTAATACTGTTTTCGTCAATTATTAGTTTCAGTTAATTTATGGAAATAAACTGAATGAAAATATAAATAAATATAAAATGTAAAATATAATACCTATTTAGACGGGATTATTAAAGAAATTCAAATATGCGTTATATAATTAACACTAAATGTAAACATTTTCGTCAATTTATACTTTGAATGCAATTGATGAAAATGATGTGCAAATTTTGACCCTGAATTTATATATCTAGAGAAACTTTATTAATCACCAGCCGGAATACACTACGTCATACCACATACCGAAAGACGAAACAGGAAGAAAAATGTAAAACATTTTATTTATAAGAAACAAATTACAAAGCTTTGTGAACTACTATTATTGACAAGTGAAATGTCAAAACAGCGTAGGTGTCCGGTATTCAGAATTTAGGATCTTTCAAATCTAATTTCACATTCGGGGATAGTCCAAACCTGATCCCGGACAGGAGTTAGTCCAGGATGTGACAGCGGGGGGAAGGTGAATTCAAGCACGGAAGGACGGAAGCGAAATGCCGGATGAAGTTACGAACATCTGAATGCTTGATTGGCTTTAGGGAATTGAGAAGGTAAATTCGAAGTACCAATACAGGACACACCTACTCTTTCTGAGTACTTCGATTGAAAAAAGTAAAAGTTATTCTCGAAATGTTGCATGTCTTTCTGTCGATGGTAGGTTCTATCATTTTCTTAAAATTTTGTCGTTCGCATTCCGACCAATGGCAAAACCTTACTAGTTAGAATAACGGAAGTTATGCATGTTAACTATTGGTCAAGACATGTACTATTATATGAAAGTAGTTTAAAAAACTCGGATTGGATTTTCTAATCTGTATTTCAGAATATACTAACTCGATAATAAAGTAAACGACATGTAATGTTTCTCCCTCCAGTGAGAGCAACTGGCAACATGTCAGCTATGCCCAATAAAGTACAGAAAATGTTTATAAATGGTTGCTTTTAGAGATAAAGCTCCATGTTCGCATGCAAAATTGAATAGAAGAATCCTTTTAGCTATCAACTTACGGAAATGTAATAAATTTACTATGCCTATGACCTTAATATTCGAGAAATATTTATCATTATAATACGTTATTAAATAAGGAGCATATGTAATTTGCGATAATCAGCTACAGTGCATAATATATTTCAAGATTGTATTAATTATGACATGACAAAAAACCATATGGAAGAACTGTAAAATATAATTTGTTATAAATAGAATAATTATTCTTAAATAGTAATAATAAAAGCATCATTCTTTCTACATAGATTCACATATTTCACTCTCTCTACAATTTACTTCTTTCTTAGAATATTTAAATGAACCTTAGTCACCGAGCTTACTTTGATCTAAATGCCGATTTAAAAAAAATATTTCATAATTTTAAAGTATTATAAAATGTATTCTTTAAGAACTGAAAAATTTCGAGATTGCATAGTGTATAAAGGATCAAAATTTTAAAGGAACTCCTTAGTCCTCTTAAGACAATAAATAAGCAGGTTCTTTTTAAAAAAAAAACACTGAAGGACAAATAAGGCAAATGGGGGTTGGTAATATGCCTTCCTGATCAAGTTGTGGATAAATTACAGTCATAAGCCCGTTATACCCTTTAAGGTATTTACTTATGACCCTTTCCGTTGAGAGTAGTAGTCATTACATTTATGGCGTCTTTATGTAAAATTTACCTTATTTAAGTATTAGTTAATAATAATCCAATTCATCCTACACTTCCTTACAAGCCACGTTTTGAAATTCAGAATACAGTTACCTAAAAATCTGAAACCTATATTTATGAATAAGTAACACTCAAAAGTTTCCCTGGGATTTCAAGTTTAAGTTCAATATGAAACAAATTCTTTTGAAATGTTTTCAGCGAAATTTACTTAAGCCATACTTTCTTATTTTTAATCTTTTGGTTGAAGATTATAGGATTATCTTTTAGACAAAAGAGAATTTTACTCTGTAGTGCAAAAACATAAAGAGCGCGCAATATAATACATCCTCCAAAACATTCTAAGTTTCGAATCCTTATTTATTATGCAATATCTTAACGCAACTCTATCCAAAAAGGAATGTGTACAATGCCCACGGTTTGGTACATATATACTATAATATACTTGCTTAATTTCGTTTTATTTATATTTCTATAAAATTGCATTTCCGAAAAGCATTTATTTGATATCAGGAACAAGGAAAGAATTATTTGATCTATTCCCGCGTGTGGTTACTTATTACAAGTGTATTTCTCCCATAAAAGAAATGTTAGGAAAAACGAAGCAGAGTTTGGTTAAAAGTCCTCGTCATGGCGGTGGTTAATCCTATAAGAGTAGGCTAACGTCTCTTCTCCATCATGCTGCCAGTTCTCAATGGATAATTTTTTCTCTGCAGGTTCCTTTTCTTTTACGTCTTACAGCTGCTGGAGTTCGTGGACTCCGCTGTTCTCAAGCTTATGTCCATATAAATCAAATCTCAAATCTACGGAAATACGTTTTGGTGGAAGGCAGTTCTTTAATCTTCGGTACAATGCTGTTTTTAAGCTCTGCTTGGAGCGTTTAGGAATATTAATGTCTTTTCCAAATGTGTCCTGGAGGAATTTAAGAGAATAAATTACATATCCAATTTATACATATCCAAATTTTAAAAAGCACTTTCATGATTAAATTTTTGTTCACTTAAGTTAAAATTGAAAATAAAATGCTCTGTATTATTTGAAGTTATATTGCTTTTTCTCTGTATGAGGAAAATCCTAACACCCTCCTTCGTTATGTATATTCTTTCTTAAAATACACTGATTTTTTTACTGTACTTATCTATGGTGAAGTCCTATTTCCTTGATCTTCCAATCATTAATATAATGTGTACAGGTTTCAGTTTTTTTCAGTTTCTTCTTCATTTTCATAATATCTAGATAACATTATCATTTGACCTGACTTTTTATGTCTTTATTATTTCTTTGTTCATCATCCTTCGAAGCCAATTACACTTATGTTCATTTTGCCTATTCTTCTCAACTTTCTATAAATTCGTTATTTTTTTAAATCGATACGTTAACTCGATTTTTCTGTTGTGTTCACGGCGAAAATTATGAATGCATATTATAAATATGAGCAGAAACATAGTCGTATGCTAAAATTTGTGGCATACTTCTGCAGTCTATTAAATCATCTGGTTACATTTATTAATAATTAAAATTATATTAATATATTTTCAATTTGTACATGATGATAGGCAACAGAAAGTGATTACGTAGTATATAGTGTACCAGAATCCAATAGTTTTGGAACCAATACTTTATTTCTCATTTACTGAATTTTCATTTTTTTATATTTATTAAAATTAATGAAATTGACACCCATGTATTTTGTTCATATTAAAGTTTTTTGTATAGGAGAAAAAGGGATATTTGTCCGTGTCCTTGAATCCGACCAGGGTCCTGAGTGCCTTGATTGCTGGACTGACGAGGACAGAAGCAAAGCTCGCTTTCTCTATATATAGGGATGTCAGATATTATTACCTATATTTATTTTTCTCCTAATACTCCTAATATGAGCTAAATACCTGGGTGCCAACTTTATTAATTGTACTAAGTATCCTGCACGAAAAACTCACAAAATGTCAACCCGGTGCCTTTGGGTGTTGATCAGTTTTTGGCAAAAGTATTAGCCCCTGAGTAGGGTAATAATACATTACATCTTTTAATATTTATTGCATAAATAACAGTGGTTAACATCCGTTTCAAAAATTTAAATAGCCATTTAAAACCAACTTTCATTTCCTTTTACCAAAGTCGCGATTAAACTTCCAAAAATTATAAAGAACTAATTTCGTAATGATTTTAAACGCACATCTTCATCAAAATACATTCAAATATAGAAAAGTAACAATTACGTATAGAAAACGTCTTGGGGGAAAGCTTTAATATCTAACTTCGCGCATTTAAAGCAAATAACTAAATACTTTGTGATATACATATTTCGAATTTCGATTATAAAATAGAATAATTGCGCGTTTAAAAAATATACAATAGCAACGCAAATAGATTCCAGTCTTGAGTATAAAGAAATAGTATAATAAATGATTATACCTTTAATTATATAAAAAATGAGGTCATAATCTACCGAAATCATTAATGTAAATTTTCCATAACCGAAGTCCCCAATACGATAGGACGAATTAATACAGGCTTAAAATTTTGTACAATATGCAAAAAAGAATAGTAGTTTTAAAATGATCTCACGCTTTATAACACCATAAGACTTCAGTTTTATACTCTGGATATTCAGAAGACGAATGGAACGGGAGAAACCTCCACATTCGGTCATAAAGTTGTTTAAATATGGTTAATAACTTTTGAAATTTTTACACGGATTTCCTCTCTCGAAGCTAATTGTTAGAGACTTTATCACAGCCATATTCTAAAATTCATGATACAGTAGTTTGTGGGTAAACGTCATCTCGCGGCATATAAGCTCATGCTTGTAAAAATTGCAACGCCATGAAAGAATCATATGATTGAGCTGAAACTTTCAGAAAATATAAATTAGGATATGCTATTCAAATGTTTAGAATTTCAGAGGCACCTCGCATGCGTGGGCTGAGCGGCGCCCTCTGAACCGCTGATAGATCAGTATAAATAGAGGGCTGTAGCGGGACGTGCATAGTTATCTGCTAGTGGTAAACGTTACATGCGATGCCTCTACGAAGAAAGAGGGCGACATTTCAGCAAGTTACGGAGTTTGAACAGGAACGAATGATCGGCTTTCGTGAAGGAGGGTTTTCGTATCATGCAATAGCAGCTCGTATGGGGCGTAACAGCAGCACAGTGATGCGAGTGTGGAAGCAGTGGGTTCAAGAGAACCAGACAACTCAGAAATCCGGGAATGGACACCGAAAGGTGACGTCAGTACGGGATGATAGACACCTGGTTCGAATGGCTGTGGTGGACCGTTTAGCTTCATCTGGACAGTTGGCAGAACGTTGGTGCCTGCTACAGGTGTTACTTCAGTTCTACATTGTGGTTTCGTTTGGAAAATGTATTTTTCACTTTTTAAAATATACTAACTAAATCAAACAACAATATCAATCAACGTTTATTGGCGTAGTGATACCAACGCCGATGGTATGGCGTGATTAGATGGTGAAACGTTCGAAAGAAAATAAATATTTCTGCCTTCGGTGGGACCTGAACCCACGACCTTCCACTTGCCGGGCGGATGCTCTACCCACTGAGCTACGAAGGACAATATATAATCTCTTTACGAACGTATATATACTGTTGCCAGTTATTTCGCAGAATGGTGTAGTACATGGACTACTATTTAAACCAAATCACGAAATGCCCGTTGTCGATTTATATAAATACATATGCTGCAACGGGCATTTCGATCAATTTAATACCAGTCTCTTCGCAATTTGGTTTAAATAGTAGTCCATGTACTACACCATTCTGCGAAATAGCCAATGGTGTAAAGAACGTTTACTCAGAAATCTCAAAGATCGTACTGCTCACTGTTGTCCAAGGTTTGGTTCCCAAGATTTTAAGAGATTTTAGGTCCAGAGGTTCAGATTCCTCGGAAAACAGAATGTCCCGGCGCAGAATGACCATTGTAGTCCTTCAGCAGCAAAATCACGAACAAACTAAATTAAACACAAGTAGTAAAGGGGCATTTATTCAAGTACTACTTTCTTTTGAGTTTTACGGTGCAAGGCCAATAAGGGTTTTACTGCGCCGGGACCTACAACTTTCGGAGACATTCGAACCTTCTACAGCCTAGGAACAACTCCTCGGAACACAACGAGTAGTTAATCCGTAAGCGCTTTTTTACACTGTTCGGAGTCGTAGCCAGTATAACGACGCGTTGGTTAAACATGTCAGAGCCGTATGGGCCTTTTATGTAGTTATTGTGTAACGGCTTCATTAAAAATTTAATTTATTGAAACCCATATTCCATAATAAAGGTTAAATTATAAGATATTGGAATTGAGCTAATTATCATAGAAGGGCCATTAGGCCAATTGGCACCCCTAACACCCATGAATTAGTGCCATAGGCGTAAACAGAAAGTTCATAAGGGCGTTACGGAACTACGATTCCTATATTCTTGTGTTAAATACATAAAATTTCTTGGCAATGGGGTTTACATCCCTATCAACATCCCTCTGCGTACGCCTTATTTGAGGAAATCATTTATGCTTCCCAAAATTCAGAACTGCTGAAATATGAAGTGACAATATAGCTAACGGAATGTGTTTGAAGAAACCCGTTTAAATACCATAGTTCCATCATAGATGTTTGCTACTATAGTTTTGCAGTTTATTTAAAATAGAACAAAATTTTTTAATGTTTGTTGGTTAAAAATTCCCATACCCATAAAATATTTTCACATATTTATAATTAAAAATTCAGTTTCAGTCCGTTTAACAAGTTGCTCTCATATTAATTATATAGAGAAATTTCTTTAGTAGATAACTTAACTCTCTTTAAAAATAGTTTTTGACGTTGGTTTCCACCCTGCAACTCTTGTAAAAGAAAGGGTATGGAAACGCGAAGAGTTAAGATATTGGAAATATATTTCTGACGTCATTGATAATAAATTATTTCACGCCACTCTTCATAAATTACGATATTTTGCGCTTTTGATTATTTTAACTTCTTTTATGCGGTAAGATTTAGTGGAAAGGAATTTTAAAAATTTGTCCGTTGAAAGCAAAAAGAGAAGTTTGTTTCACGAAAGTCGGGGAATTTTAACCAGAAGCTAAATATAAACCTTAAGAATAAGAACTTGGTTAAGCAAAATAGTTAAATTATGCAAACAATGAATGTTTGTCAAATTTGTGTTAACTGTAAAAAACAAATTTTTCAATTTTTAAAAAACTCGAGGTAAGCAAAGCAAGGGATTTATTTATAGGCAAAAGAGATTCATATTTCACAGACATGTTCTACTTTATCACTTTTACAATTTACTTATTTATTCCCTGAAATTATTTTTTAAACTTTCAGAAGAAAAGGCATTTATATGCAACAAATTTGAATTAATTAATTTCCATGATAAATAGATGTAAATTTTTACAGAATTATTAGAAGTTGTGTTGAAATTAGGAAAATATTAAGTCATGATATCGTATTCATTATGTTTATAAGTTACAACTTCAACTACAATTTAAAATAAATCACACTGGAAATTTATTTTGAATATATACTTATGTTTGTAAAAATTGCAACACGATGAAGGAATCACGTGATTAAGCTGAAAATTTCAGGAAATGCAAATTCGGGTATGCTATTCAAATGATTAGAATTTCAGAAGCATCAGGCATGCGTGGGCTGAACAGCGCCCTCTGAACTGCTGATGGATCCATATAAATAGAGGGCTGTAGTGGGGCATGTATGGTTATCTGCTAGTG
This sequence comes from Dysdera silvatica, assembly GCA_006491805.2. Classification (NCBI taxonomy): domain Eukaryota; kingdom Metazoa; phylum Arthropoda; class Arachnida; order Araneae; family Dysderidae; genus Dysdera; species Dysdera silvatica. The sequence goes on along the minus strand of QLNU02000795.1, from coordinate 24,122 downwards.
GTAAACGTTACATGAGACGTCACTATGCCTCTACGACGAAAGAGGACAACCTTTCAGCAAGTTACGGAGTTTGAACGGGAACAAATGATCGGTCTTCGTGAAGGAGGGTTTTCTTATCGTGCAATAGCAGCTCGTATGGGGCGTAACAGCAGCACAGTGATGCGAGTGTGGAAGCAGTGGGTTCAAGAGAACCAGACAACTTGGAAATCAGGGAGTGGACGCCGAAAGGTGACATCAGCACGGGATGATAGACACCTGGTCCGCATGGCGGTGACGGACCGTTTTGCTTCATCTGGATAGTTGGCAGAACGTTGATGCACTGCTACAGGTGTATCATTGTGTGCTTCATCAATTCGTCGGCGTCTACTGCACCGTGGACTGCGTGCAAGAGTTCCTTTATACAGGATCCTCCTGACGAAAAACTATCGACACTTGCGGCTACAATGGGCTCATGGACATAGAGACTGGCGTGCTGATTGGCAACAAGTGGTGTTTTCTGATGAATCCCGCTTTAATTTGGGGTACAGTGATGGCCGCATCTGTGTTAGACGCTATACCGGTGAACGCCACCTTCCGGAGTGCGTTATCCAACGTCATAGTGGACGAACCCCCAGCGTTATGATCTGGGGGTGTGATTGCGTATCATGGACGATCTCAGCTGCTACGAATTGTGGGTAATCTTAACAGCAACCGGTACATCAATGAAGTTCTGGAGCCCGAAGTTGTTCCCTTCCTTCAAGGCATTCCCGGAGCTGTATTTCAACAGGACAATGCCCGTCCACATATTGCCAGGAATGTTCAAGACTTCTTTTCATCACAACAGATACAGCTTCTTCCTTGGCCTGCCTATTCGCCGGATATGTCGCCGATTGAACATGTGTGGGATTTCGTTGGTCGGCGTCTCGCTCGTGATCCTCGTCCCATAGCTACTACAGATGAACTTTGGGGTCGCATATAAGCAACCTGGAATGCTCTTCCTCAGGCACACATTCAACATCTGTTTGATTCCATGCCACGTCGTATAGCATCACTTATTGCAGCGCGTGGTGGCTTCACCAAATACTGATTTTCGACATGTAATATTGGTTTTTTTTTTGCTTTGTAATTTTAATCGTTTATTTGTATCAACACAGTTCGTTTGTACATTAAATTTCATTTCAATTTTTACAAACGTGAGTTTATATACCTCAGTCGGTATAAATTATTTGAATTATATTCTCGTCGTTGAAATTTGAATTTAAATTAATGGCTCTTCTGCATGAATCAGCGAATGTTCCAAAATTAAAATTAAACCCGATAGTGTTATATATTATATAAACTGAATTTGCAATGATACCTAATATGTGGACACCCACGTTAAGCTGAACTTAAGCTATTGTAAAGACGAAAAAGAGACGAAATCTCGATAAGAAATAGAACCTTGGTCTCTTTTCATGGCTGGAATACCTTTTTCTAACTAAAATAATGAGGGATTGAAACGATGATGCTCATTTTTTTCGTATGCAAGGTTTTATGGGTTGCTATTGCCCTTCTAGCAGGATTAGCACAATTTTGCCAAATATCGGTCGATACATGATGCCACCAAGGTAGGTTTTTAATAAATTTTCGTGGGGAAATTAGTGATGCTTAATATTGTGACGTTCACAATATTAACCATTACTAATAAATATCGTGACATCCACCAGATACTACACGTAAAGCCAATTTGGCTCCGGTAGCTTATTGTAGACTATCCAGTAATATTGGGCAAATTATGCTAATCCTGTGGAATGTAAAAAAAAGTTCAAGAACACATTTTTATTAATTTTAATGATTAAAATTTAGAATGTCGGGATATGTTCTTTCATATTTTTATATTATTATATTTCATGAAGAGGCATTTTCGGGATAGTATAAGGGTAATTATCACCTTTGAATTCTCAAAAATATTGGTGGGGTGTCCAAGCTCATATTATGTACATTTATATATTATATGTGAAATTTAAATTTACTTTAAATTATTGGGACTCGGATCCCACGGGTCTATTTTATTATACGCCTATGGGCATCAACGTAGAGTTTTTAAAATTATTGGGGGTGGGCCCAGGTACATATTCTGTACATTTATATATTACAGGATATCTAGAATTGCCATTTATTTCAAAATATTGGGAGGGGTTTAAGCCTCACGGGCTGATATATCTCCACACACCTATGTTTATGGGGTAACATGAAAATAAATGCTAAGGATAGAAATAAATAGGTAATAAATAAGTAATGCTAAGGATAGACAGGTAAAATAAGTACTTGGAGATTTAAGTCCAGCTGTTATTTATATTCAAGATTTTTAAGGTATTTCAGATATAGTTTGCATTGCCGGCAGCACCTTATCTGGATGATCTTTCGCCCCTGGCAGAACTATCCAGGTTGCGCCCTCCAGCCACGGATATATTCTGCCCTGTGAATAATTTCAGCCGATTTTACGACCTTCCTCGCCTACGTCCCTATTGTGGGACTTCCACGCCACCCTCTAGCTACGGTCTAAATACTAGCCACCCTCTAAATACGGCGACTAGTCGCCGCAAATTAGGCTGTTTACCTTGTTTGGCAAAGAATGGCCCTTGCACCATAAAAATACAACCAATCAACCGACCATTATGTTTTTAACGCTAACCTATAGTAAGTAGGTAAGTGACGAAGTTAGGAAACTCTCGACCCCAGTCCCAATCGAATACCCGCCCGTTTGTTTTCAGTTCAAAAAAAAAGTTGGAACTTTGAAAAAATATCACGCCTATCCTATCCTTAATCTTTACATGTGAATGTAATTCTTCACAAAGTTATTCAAACTAATATATTTTAACTTATACCTTTATATTATAACAAATAGATTATTCCTGGGTACTCAACTGCGCCACTAGATATTGCCTTGTGCATTAGAGATCCATCACTAACACGTGGCGTAAGAGAAAGGGGAGAAGGGAGCTCAAGGTCCTTTAGGATAGAGGTATCCAAACTTTTGGGTTTCCTGGACCATATTAGAAGAAAGAATTCTTTTGGGCCAAACATATAAAATGAACCAACACTAAAGATAGTTTGTGAGCAAAATAACGTAGAATATATAATTAACATATTTAAGTTATTTAAACTCCATTAATTCAGGGATTTTTTTTTATTATAAAAGCCAGTTCATCAACATGAAATTAGTGAAATGTTTTTGAGACATTAATGTTCCGATATTGGTTCAATGGAAATAGTTGTAATTCTCAGTGAGTTCTTAAGGTGCTCCTAAGATATTTTGGTTCTAGTTTTATTCTTCGTGTGCTTAATCTTTGAAAATAGGTACAAATATAGGTTCTTCCAAATAGCGATGACACGAATAAGGCATGATTGTTAAGTGAGGGATATTTTTCTCTGGAAAGATATATTTTATAGAAGTCCAGTAAAGAAACATGATCGATTTTTATTTAAGTTGAATATCAGATTATAGCTCTACGCATTCTATTCGAAAATTGGCAGGTAATATGTCTATGTCGACTGAAAATTGAGTCGCAAATATATCAAAAGATTGATGATTTTTACGGAAATCAATAAACCTTTTCTCAAATTCCTGTATCAAATCAAATAGCAAGGCTGCTTGTTTTTCCTTGTCCACCGGACCGTGATTAGTCTGCGTGTCAAAATGCATGAAATTGTTTGCCTTAATTTGAAATTGCCATAGTTTCAGTTTCACTTCGAACGCCGTTATAGTTTACAATATTGTACTGATCACTTGGTTTTTACCTTGAAATCACAGGTTTAGCTCATTTAAATAACAGGTCAAGTCTACTAAAATGCCAAATATGTCAGCCAGTTTTCGTCATCAAGCACTGACGCAAATTTTGTGTCTGATTTCGAAAATGACTTTATTTCATTTCTCAAATCATTTTACAATTTTAGGATTCTCCTGAATCATTCCATTGTCGTCCAGAAAGTTCTCCCTCAAGAATCATGCAATCAAGTTATCAAAAAAATCTCATAATGTCTTATGTATGTTTAGGATTTGCATTGGGCCGCATTCATAACTATCCTGGGCCGCGGGTTGGAGAAGCCTGCTTAGGACATCAAAACATCCTTTATTTTCACAGTTCATCACACAATCATTTTAAAAACCAATTGAACTCCCTTGTAATTTTTCAATTACTACGCTATTGCCACTAAGGTAGGTATATCCACTATGTAGTGGATAAATATTAGTTGAATGCGATAATTATGAACACGCGTTGGTAATTTACTACTCAGAAATAGTTACGCAAAAACGTACTAGGACGTAACACTGAGGGGCAGTATGTCCTCTACTGTTACACAATTGGCACACTACTGCTATTGATCTATTTTGATTTAAAGACTTTTCACTGTCACCTTGTGGTCTGAGGTTTGGCTTCTCTCCTGCTATTTTTATTTTCAACATATCTTCCACCAAAGTCTGCATCTGCTTTGTGAGAGTGCCTATATTTTTCTTTAATTGTTCCGTTCCTAACTCCTTTCGGATATTACACACTTATGGAGTATTGGTTGTTACTTTATTTAAGAAGGGATTGTTGTTTAGTGCTGCCAAGCCTTCTTCTTCCAAAGTGGCAAATTGTTTGACTTCGCTAAATGTTCGAGGGATTTTGACAATAACCCCCATTCTGAACCCTGGACGTAAGTTGGCCATAGTCGAAGCCTTAAAAAAATTTAATCTCAGCCTTTCTATAGAAGGATTTGCTAAATTCTCGTTTTTGAACATATCGAAAGACAATGACTCCAATTTGGATAACAATTGTCAAACGGTCATTGATGGTAGGTGTGGGAATAGTACGAATTCAGTGTACACACTAGTTTGGGGTGCTTCTTGCTCTGTATACCTGGTCATCGGCATTTGGCGCGGGTTTTCAAACGATTGGCTCCTTTTATTTATTTATCCCTCGCTTCCCCTACCAACTTATGTTTAAGTGCCGTAATTCTGTCCTCTTCACTCCATTTTAAGTATGAAGAAATTTCTGCGAATTTTTCCGAGAACTCCCCGATTCTGACCTGGCAATTTGACCCAGAAAATTACTGTACGTGGGTCAATTAGTCAAAAAGGAAATGAGGTGGGAAGGAGGAGGTGTTTGAGGTGGACTCTCCTAAAGTCATGTTTGAGAATTTATTTTCACCAATCACTTCAAGAAGTATGTTTACTTAGCAATGAACCAATTTAATTTACTACCAAACCCAAATTAATTTTGTGCAATCAAACTTTTTTTTCACTGCATACACTGTAAGCATTTGTGATATTTCTTTGAGTTCTGTGATGTAGTTATATGCATACGCTTCCCTTGAAAACGGTATTTAAGCAAGGAAGAAAGTTAAAACATACCAAAAAAATTTATAGAGAAAAAAAAATCACTTCGTCATGTGTCACATACAGTAAGTTACATACTTGTTTATGCAAAACTTACGTTGAAACGAAACGGCAAGTTCCTGTTCTGAGCTTAATTTATTTCTGTAATAATACTATATTATTCTCATTTTACTTCCGAACTTATATCAAAAGTATAGTACTCAATTTCAAAATTATATTACTCAATTCATTTATTTAAACTGCAGCAGCAACCATGTTTAGCGAAAAATTACTACTGGACTGATTGTGGAGCAGAGCCAAAAATAAACTTCCCTTTGACAGCAGTAACGCTGTGTAACGTCTTAGCGTCAACTGTTACGGCACCACTTGTTACGGGTTCTTTTTTTGACTCGTTATTTACCTTTGGTTTAGGTTCGCAATGAGCCTAAAGTGAGAGAAAATGTCAACGTTAGACATTTATTTTATTTAAGCCAAAGAGATCGTATAGTGTGGATTTCAGTTATTAATTTTTGTAAAAATTACGCGTTGTGTTGAATAACCGTTCTTCCAACATATAGTTGATAGAAAGGTTACAGCAAACTTCGTAAGCAAAGGGAACCAGAGCGAAAACCCCCAATTAATAAATGAACTTGGGTCCTAAATTGAGACCAAAGCTAATTTATTCTATTTACGTAACTAAACATGGTTATGAAAACGCTACAGAATTATATAACTAGGAATCACAAATTATACAATAGAAATTTAGTAGCTAAATATAAACTTTATTTCTGGTGCACAATATTAATTTACTTTACAATGGCAAATCATACCATTTTGCAATAATTGACTTCAGTACTAGGCATAACTTAAATCCAAACTTTTTTTATAAAACGTTTGACCAAACAAATTAATTATCAACCTATTGAAGTAGAACCACCCATTTAAATTCTTGACTGACGTTACGAGCATTATTAGATATGGAGTTGGATTAAACTAATAGTTAAATTAAATAAATAAAATTAAAGTTAGGTGGGGCACAAAAATTATTAATTAAATAAGAAAAAGAAAAAAAAGGATGCCTACATTATTAGGTTGATCCATCATGAGGGGGTCCAATGGACGTAAGGAAGAAATACCCAAATATAAAAAAAAAGCACGTAGACATCTTGATGCTGCAACAGTTTAGCGAAAAGTGAGTAACTTTCTTGGTGACCAGCTTTGGAGACAAAAGTACTGAGATCGCCAAAAATGGTGCCAGCACACCACCAAGTAGAACGAGTTGGTCTATCGTGAAGCCCAGGACGAGTCGAGTGAGTGGCGCAATTCTTTGATGTCCCGCCAACGCCAACATTCACCAAAACTGCTGGTCAATTCTCAGAATTTGGGCGAAAATTTACAACTTGCCTTCAGGTATCGCTTCGACGTTTCTGTTGTCGGCAAAGTTGTACTGGACAAAGGTATGTTTCCTCGAGTGTACGATTTGATGACGCCAGAGGTGACCTATTTGACCTCTGTTGCAAAGTGGTTACGTCGCTGCAGGAACTGACCAGGCTTTCGGTTCATAAGTGCATAGCAACATCTATTCCTTGCCTCTTTTACTTGTTTGCAAATCCATGGCGAAGCGTGGGAAACGTAGACTGGATGGGGACTTGATGATGATACCTTGGCCACCAAAGGAAGGAAGTAAAAGGATAAAGGGATTTTCTAATCTCGAACCATAGACGAAAGGATAGATAAATAAAAAAAAAATGGAATAATTGATTGAATTAAAAAAAATAAAATGAAGATTATTAGATGAATAAAAATAAAAAATTTAATTAAGGTAAATAGTAGTGCATATTAGTCACACAAAAGAAAATAATGAACGTAATTCAACTGGGTTGCCCAGTATTGTGAATAGTAAAACCCAAATACTTTTCACTGAATATTAAATTACCCTGTTTTACGTAAGTGCATGAACAAATTAATGCACTGAAAGGTACGACATCGTACATTATTACACATAAATACATTGAACTGAATATTTTTATCAAAAACAAGAATTTCACTAATTAGTAAATATGTTCACCGTCATGCCTGTTACCTATGAAAAAAATGAGAATTAGTTCGATGTCTATGTTATTAAGAAAATTGAGTTCTTAAATTACACAACAAATGCAATAAATATTTATTAAATAAATAAACTAAGTTCTTGTTTAAAGATGTCAACTGGATTGGAAAGGCTTGATATATCGAGTTTGTAAAATGAAGTCTCTAGTGTTCATACGAGGAGTGCAGTCACTTCTTTAACGGTGAATAGTCAATATGCATGGGGCCGTTTCCTTTGAGTATTTCAATTAACATTAATTGCCATACATGTCGAGGTCCTGTTCTATGTGGAACTATAGGCGGCTGTCCAAGTTTTAATTCGTGCCATTTTTGTATTAAATACGGGTACTTTTTCCATGTTTGGTTTCTTTTCCTAAAACAATGAAAGACGAAGGCAGAATCTAATCATAGTTTATATTTTTACGATTTGTTGTGTCTCACGGTTTAGTGTACGTGAAAAATGTCTTAAATGAAAAGATGTAGATAGCCAACCATTATTTAAAATATGAAAGGTATATTTTTTTTATAATTTTTGCGACACAATATTATCATTAAATAATTTGTCTTCTTTTATTAACAAATTTATATCTCGTTTATGTCGAATAATACTTTGGACTATACAATTTCCCATATCCAAATAATAAATTTTTAAAACACCTATGTATTTGAAGCTATTCTTTAGAAATGTAAAATCTAAAAGTTTTATTCATATGCAATGAGAATTTCCTCAATATTTTCGTCCCAAAATTAATAATAACCTTACATTAAATTGGTTTACGCGAATTAATGATTTGTTGTTAACACAAATTATTTTCGAAATCTTATCAGCAATTTTAGAAACTTTATTTCGCCTCAGAACAGGGATTTGAACCAAAAATTCGGATTGTAATTTACTGCTTACGGCAAAATACGTGTCACGTCAAACAGGTTAAAGTTAGAAGAATAAAGATTATAAGACATATTTAACAAAATCATAGTCAGTTAAAAACTGTTTAAAGGGCTTTTGCCTAGGGCCCGTTCAAATATTACGCCACATATTTTTGGCCATTTTATACTCCCCCTCCCCCTTGCAAAAAAAAAATAAGTAAATACCAGACCCCACCCTCATTCTTACGTACGAATACGGTTCTCTAATTGGTTGATACAAGTTTTTGAAATAAGACTGCAATGTGCATGATACAAAGTGTAGTACTTATTTTCGTTTTCATTGAACTATTGAGTACTTACAAGTACGTTATAGTACTTACAAGTACGTATATAGTACGTGTTATAGTACCTACAAGTACGTATATAGTACGTGTTATAGTACCTACAAGTACGTATATAGACGTATTATGTACCTACAAGTACGTATATAGTACGTATTATAGTACCTACAAGTACGTATATAGTACCTACAAGTACGTATATAGTACGTATTATAGTACCTACAAGTACGTATATAGTACGTATTATAGTACCTACAAGTATGTTATAATATTAAACGCTTATTTATAAATAGAGAGTAATCACAACAAATTATCTCATTTAAAAGAAGTTGTAACACGCTATTGATTTAAGATAATTTGACGTAGCATTACGCAGATAAGATTTATAAATAAAAGCAACGTTATAAGCGTAAGTAAGGTTGTTAAAACGTTTTATTTCAACGTACGTTTCTGACGGACTTGGCCGTCTTTCGGTTATAATTAGGTTATACGTTGTTATTTTGGTGCCATAATAAAGTATTTTTCCACGTTTTTATTATTAATATTTCATATACTGCAAGCAAATATGGTGTAATATATAAGAAGTGGATTTGATAATATATATTTATTAAAAATAATATATTTAAGAAAATTTAAAAATATCAGGGGACCATGGGGGAGCATACAGCGGGCTCCCGAACCCCATCTGTGCTCCCCGTCTAAATGTCCCCTCTAAAGTTTGAGAGTCACTGGTTTAAATATTTAACTGCAATTACCTTTATTTTATATTTGATATTATTTACTAGCAACATGATATGGATTCAAATATTGCAGTTCTGTTGAGGCGGTTGTCACTTTGTGACTATGTGTTAGTTTTATTACTTTTTGGGGCTTACATAAGCATGGCTCAGATTTCCCCCTTCCCGTTGTCAGAAAAATTAAGCAAATGTCAAATTCCCCCCCCCCCAAAGACGCTTACGTAATATTTGAAAAGCACTCTACCGCAATCGAGTCTCAAAATATAATTAATTTTTCACTTGATACTTCGCCACACCGCCATTCTGGCTGTAATTAAAACCACTCTGGCTAGAATATTTCGGAAAAAGACGCGTTAAGCTAACTTTAATCCAGTCATTTTAAGAAGACTGTTTTAAGCATCTACCAAGCCATTCGCATCCCGCAGTGGTGTTGCGTTCAACTGACGGTCCATTAATCCACGCTCGACTCCCAACTGTATAAAAAAAAATGAGAAACGTTTATAGACTAACTACTCAATATAATCCGAGGTTATTCTTCAGGAGAAGTTCGGATTCCTCGAAGAAATGTACATTACAGGTTGTCAACTGCCCTATGGTAGTTTAGTAGTAACGTATACTCCACATTCGACTCCCAACTGTATCAAGAAAAAAAAGGAACGTTTATTGACTACCTTCTCACACTAGTTCGAAGGTTCGTCCTCAGGAGGAGTTCTGATTCCTCGGATAAATGTACATTGCACGTTGTCCACTGCACTCTAACAGCTCAGTGGTAACGTATAATTCATGTTCAACGGAGAGGAAAAAAAGAGGAAAACTTCTCCACTATCTGCTCACAGTAGTATTAGGATTCCGCTGAAGACTGTGTACCGCATATGGTAGTTTAGTGGTAACGTATAATCCACGTTCGACACCTAACTGTATCAAGATAAGAAAGAGGAACCTTTACCGACTACCTGCTTACTGTAGTCCGAAGGTTGATCCACTGAAGAAGATCGGATTCCTCGGAAAAATGTTCACTGCAGGTTGAAATGTTAAGTCCACTGCCATATCATAGCGCATTCGTCTACCGTATCATTAACCGGGGATCGTCTTCCATTTATACCGCAGAAGGCACGGCGCTTTTCTTCACAGTGTATTCCGGGGTAACGTGCCCTTAGAAGCAAACGTGGGATTCTTCGGAAAATATTTGATCCCGGTGCGAATAACAATTGCTATCCCTACACCAAATTGCTATCCATACACCGTAAAACATAAACTAAACTATCCAAACGCCAGGAAATTTAACTTCACGTCTGTATTTTTTTTATCACGTTTATCTCTTCGTGTTTCACATATTATACCACGAGGCTTACAGAAGTAAGTTAAAGCACCAACGCACAAATAGCAATTAAATTCAATAGGAGAAACGGGGAAAAATAATAAAACCAAGTTAAAATTGCAAATTTTATATTAAAGAGTAAAAAGTGGAACAAGTATTTTTCGTCTTCCATAATTTGAAAAAGTGGTGACCAAGAAATAAATCGTTTCCTCAATAGTTGTCTCACTATAGTCAGGGATTTATTTCCTAATTCATAAGAGGTTCGGGTTCCTAGTAAATTTTATGTACCGACGTAGAAATACTTTTATTGTACTTGTGCTGCGAAACAAACATATATTCCAAAACTGCTAAATTCTATTCACTATTATTTATAAAATGTATTGTTCAAATCAAGGTTAGAATAAAACATACGTAACAAAAATAATATTTTAGTATTTTTCACTGTCGTGACCGTGAGGTTTAATTTATCTATAATTTATTGGCGAATGTGAAATTGACGAAATTTCCCATTCTATATTGGACTTAGTTCTGAATACTATCGATTATTATTTACCGTTTATTGCGCTCGTGAATCGTTATTCGATTTTCCCGATTAATTATTCCCCGATGTCTTCACATATATCAAGCTCGTATTACGAAAGCATAATAACCCGCGGGAAAATTGTAATTGATCAGTAGGTAAAGCCTAGGAAGTCCCAAAATATTCATATATATTTAGAAAGTAAATGTTTTAACGTGTATCCGCATAATATGACATGTGTCAGAGAAGCAAAATTTAAACCGTTGTGAGATAAATAAATTGTTAACTTTAAAAAAAATCTGTAAAATGTTAGTTGATTAGCATAGTTTTAAATTTTCCTACAGAAAGTAAATTTCACGATAGAGTGAGCAAGTTGATTCTCACATTCATTCTTTTGATAATCTAAAATTCACATCAGTGATCATTATTTGGCCAATTTTAAATCTGAAAACATTTTATTAGCCTTTTAATTATATACGGTTTTTTTTACCATACACTTGATAAAATTACGCATATATACTTCATTAAGTTACAGTACTTCATCAAGTTACGTTATTTCATCGAGTTTATGTTATTTCATTAAGTTACGTTATTTCATCCAATTTATGTTTCATTAAGTTACGTTATTTCATCCAATTTATGTTTCATAAAGTTTGTTATTTCGTAAAGTTCATGATATTTTAAATCAAATACTTTATGAACGTTCAACGTATTGACTCTTCTCGAAGCAAACTTTTAGCACCAACTCTTTCTTTAATTTTATTACCCACAGAATTTTTAAATATATAAAAATCACGTGCCCATTTATTTAAAAATTTTCAGACTCCTCTCATGAAATTAAAAATCGCAGTAATCAAATTTTTGACCGTAAAAGTAAAGTAGTAATTACAATTGAATTGCGAAGAAAGAAGCCGCATAAAGCAATATATATGTTAAGTTATGAATTTATAAAATGCATGTTTATCTCCTGTAGTCTAAATAAGAAGAAGAGTATATTTAAAAACTGAAGTGCCTCTACAAAAGCACTTCATACATTGTTCTAAAATCGTCTCACGTGGAAGCACTGTTTATTCTCTGCGCATTTGACCGAAATGTTTTTGATGATTGGAGCTAGGTTTATGTTTTAAAAGTTTGCATACAGTTCAAACTCACTGCGGTTTATAGAATAAAAGATTCCTTTGAAATTTGTTATGTTCCATTATCTAAGTCCCTATCTTTTTGTTCCTTTTATAGAACTTTACACTTTGTTAGTATGCCTCATTATTAAATGCCTCAATAACGGTGGAAGTATGGATAAAACGTAAAATATTGTCCATTTAAGAGGAAAACAATTGGGTTTTTGAATATAAATGGTCATTTTGTTTTTTAAACTAACCTACCTAGTATTCACTTGCAGAATACTGTTATGTTGTTATAAGAGATTAGTTGTGTGTGAGATACAATACGCTGTTTATTATTCGTCCAGAGTTTGAAACGTTATTTACCCTCCTCTGGCAGGAATGCGGTTATAAGGGCTTGTATTTGTCTTAGTGATAGGATTTTCTTTTCCTTATTTTCTCCACAAATTGCCCCCAAGGCAGTTTTTAAACGGCTGATATGTGATGTGGTATTGAAAGTCGATATTGTTAATGTTACCTAGACTATTTTCTTTCGAAGCATTGATTTCTGATGCAATTCTGGAAGCGGTTTATATAGCGGTGGTACAAATATTCCATGGGAACTAAAAATTATCCCACAAAGTATATCTTTAAGAAATTCTAATGTTCAAGGCAATACGTTATATTTTCCTTTACATTCATCCCTTTTTAAGGTGAGAAATCCAATAATTTACTTTTAATATTACATTCTATCATGCATTTAATACATCGATTTGAAAAGTTAATGCAGTATAAACTTACGTATTATATGTACGTTTCTATGATAATTAGTATAACTATATTTTCACGCTCTATATGTGTATTTTGCGAGCAAATACATTAGAAATTCTATATATCTGTCATTGATTCTATAAAACAATTTCGATAAACAGAAACTACCATTTTAATGCGTATGTATTGTGTAGTATTTTGTGTTCACAATCATCTATTTCCTAAGCAACTCTCTGATAAATAAGGGAATATAAATCGCATTACATTGTACAAATTGTGTTCCTACAGATAATTATGAACATGAGTTAATGGGTAAAATTTACTGAAGATACTTTAAACTATATCATGTTTATTCATCGTTTGTACGTATTTATATTTGGGTCATGAACTTGTAAGTTCAATTTTGCACAGAAAATTTGGATAATAATCCATCGTAAAGTGTTTATAATTATCAACTCCGTGGAAAACATCAACAAGAACATTCTGTCTGCGAATTAAAAAGTATGATATTTTGGAACGTTTTCTGGTAGGTACTACAAAGTTTTCTGTTACACCTTCGAAGGTTTTCATAAAATATTTTCATAATAGTTCATAATTATTTTCATAATAGTTCATAATTATTTTCATAATAGTTCATAATTATTTTCATAATAGTTCATAATTATTTCCATAATAGTTCATAATTATTTCCATAATAGTTCATAATTATTTTCATGGTAGTTCATAATTATTTCCATGATTGTTCATAATTATTTTCATGGTAGTTCATAATTATTTCCATGATTGTTCATAATTATTTTCATGATAGTTCATAATTATTTTCATGATAGTTCATAATTATTTTCATGATAGTTCATAATTATTTTCGTGATAGTTCATAATTATTTTCGTGATGGTTCATAATTATTTTCGTGATAGTTCATAATTATTTTCCTGGTAGTTCATAATTATTTTCCTGGTAGTTCATAATTATTTTCATAATAGTTCATAATTATTTTCATAATAGTTCATAATTATAGACACTCTACTTGGGGAAATGTCAAATTTAAGGGAAACAGTTATTTTCCGTATTCTCTTCTTTTCCTCTTAGGCCATCTCCCTTTTTTCTCAACGTTTTTTCTTCGTCACTGCGGGTGAAAAATTCCAAATTATTGTGAAAAAAATTTGACAAAAAAGCCGTTTTCCTATTTAATGGTAAGAGGATTTAGAGGAATCACGAAATACGGAGATTTTAGACACATCTATGTTTGATATATGGAAATTCAACTGTAGTTTATACAACCTGCTCATAGTAGGAACTACGGACATGAACTGTGCATATTATGAAATACATGCGCGCTTTAAATCCTTATAAATAATGATATTCGCTGTCTGAATAAGGGCTAACAAAATTCCAAGAATTTAAATACATCATTCGACTATACCAAATTATATCAAGCGTTCTAATATTTGGAAATTATCTGAAAGTTAATTAAAGGGCATGTTTGTTTTTCATATATACAGCACCATGGTTCCCACTCTTTTATCCTGATGAAATTCAATGACTTTTTAAGGAATTTTCAAGGACCAAATGACGTTTTTCAAAGACCTCACATTGTCAATCGCAATGTACATAAAAATTAAAAATGCAAGACATTATAAGCATAATATTGAAATCAGAGTATTTAATTATGTCGCTCCTTTACAATTTGGCATACTGCCAGTAAAAGATACCATTTTTGCAGAACTTGTATCAGCCATATACAATAGGCGGGCGAGGAAGGGGGCGTGTCCGAAGCACTGTTGGCTTTGTTTGGCAAATAAGGAGAAATACCTTTTTTTTTCTCTCTTTGCCAAAACTTTGAAAAATATTTTAGAGAAAAATTCAAGGACTTTTCAAGGACCAACCATATTTTTGGCAATTTTTAAGTACTTTTCAAGGGCCCCTACTTAGCAAAAGAAATGTATGGACTTTTCAAGGACTTTCATGAACAGTGGAAACCATGAGCACATACACACTTTTTTACATATACAGCATATTTTGTATAAACAGCCATAGACGTAGAGTTATGAGACCGTGCCACTCAAGGTCATCTAAAAATTTAAAATAAAATTTAATTGTAAATATTTTTTATGTATAAAAGTATATTTGCTTGGATCTCCTCAATAATTTTGAAATCTCTAAATTGCTATCAGCAGCTGAAAAATCAGATTAAACTTTCATTAACAAATGTATCAGATTATTTTGAGACACTCAATATCTCGCTAAAAGCATTGATATAATTTAAAGCATGATAATTAACAGCATAAATTAAAGCATGAGATAATTTAAAAATCCATATAAAGAGGGCATAGATTTAAAAGAGGGAGTTAAAATTAGAATGATGATGTGTTGCTCTTTGTGCAAACAATTATGAAATTCGATTACAAAAATAATGATTCAATACCCTACAACTATATATAAATATTTAACGATAATCAACTTTGTGCTTTGTGCGTTAAATTGCTCTTAATTTAAGTCAATTAAAGTCTTGAAGCAAGAACCATCTTAGTATATAATTCAACATGTAATTTTCTTAGGTTCTTCCGCCCTGCGGTGGCGCAGTGTGGTAACGCGTTCTCCTATTGCGCGGCTAATCCGGGTTCGACTCCCAGCAGTGCAAAGAACGCTTACTCAGAGATCTCATAAAGATCGCACTGCTCACTGTAGTCCGGGGTTTGGTTCCCTAGGCCTTAAGAGGTTCGGATTCCTCGGAAAACAGTAGGTCCCGGCGCAGCATGACCACTGTAGTCTTTGAGCCGTAAAACCAAAAAGAAAGCGAAAAAGCAAACAAGCAAAAAAAGCAAGCAAGCTTAGGTTCTTCCTACGGGTATGACAATTCTATGGCTCAATGAAACGTAAGTAAAAGAAATATACAGCAGGTAATGGATGACATAAAGCGAACGACATCGAAAACAAGGGCGATTTTTCTGTAAATGGAAATGGGAAGTGAAGTTACTACGAAATTCCGATTACTTATGATAGTCACAAAACATTGCATTGCGATTTATTCAATATTCCTTCAGGGATCCGAGTTTTATGTCAAATGGTATCTTGCTTTAAAAGGCAGTTTCGTTTTGGTGGCTATCTCCAAAACAATTCTTTAAATAGCAAGTAGCAAGAATTGACTCGATGATTTAGAAATATGTTGAACGACAAGGAAAGTTTATGCCATAACGGAAAATAAATAGCATATACCATAATAAAGGAAATGCAGTAAATAAATTTTCCGTAAACGAAACACGTATAAACTGCTGCTTGAATGAACTTGTTTTATAGGAAGCGAAATAAAAAATTCAAAGAACAGTCGCTCTTAAAACGACTGCATAAGAAATAAATATTTAAAAGTAAATGAACGTTTTTTTAAATTCCTAAATTTAAACGCCATTTAAATCAGGTGACACCTACGAAATTTAAAAATTAAAATGAATACATTTCAAAATTACTTTCTACAATTAAATAACATTTATACAATTATACATATAAGAACAACAATCGCTAAGCTCCCGATAATTTTCACAAATATATATATATATATATATATGCAAGGAAATGTTGACAAATACATCCTCCTACGGTTAAGCTTTATAAATTTGTGGAATCCTTGTTTACAAATCAAATTTTTAAGGCAATAAATTGAGGTAGTAATTGATTATTAAGCTGGAGAAACGCTGAGAATATTCTGTCGGTTAAAGTAAGAGAGAATTTTTTGTTAGTCTAAAAATACTGGCATAAATATTAGAGAAATCCATTTTTATATCCCTGAAAGAATATCCAGCAAAAGTGCTATACATTTGAAAAAATTTATTATTTCCGAAACTTTTGAAACCGCTTTGCTTTGAACAGTTCATATAAATATCGGGCAGGAACTTTACAAAATGGCACATAAATATAGACGCAAAATAACTTGCGTCTATATTTATGTGCCTTTTTGTAAATTTTCAATACCTTTTTGCATACTATTTAACTGTTGCTCGAACTTATTTAAAAAAGTTTTGAGGAATTTCTTTGAGATGAAAGAGCCTTTGATAATAAAACAGAAAAGCACAAAACTAAGCTTCAATATTTACTTCAAAACTAGACGCGACTTGTCTCTCATGTCCTTGCTTATGTTTAAAATCAATGGTTTGCTCCCAAGATATAAAAAAAAATGCTGCAAACATTTCCAGAAATTTCGGCAGGAGACGTATTATTACATTTTGGAGAAATATACCTTTACATTTCATGTAAAAGAGAAATAAAAATGGATATATAAAGATTCTGATATGCAGGCTGTCGTTAGCAAATATTAAGGACAGTTATTAGTGAAATTGTATCAGCTGTAAAAATTAATTCTAGAGTTATATATGTCAAGTGATATTTAATATTGGTAGTGTTGTTTATATATAAACACCAATAGTCTATTAATTAATGGAAGTTATGTAATATATTAATTAGCAGGGCTTGAAAAATTGTGGCGAACAGTATATTAATAAAGCAATTTTAGCAGGAAAAGATTTTCTACTCTCTCATCACCAAAATATAATTGCCATGACGGCTTGACTACTTCAGCCTTGCTAATTAGTATATAAATAGTTTAGTTTCATAAAGAAATTCTTTCAGGTTAAATGATCAGTAATACTTAAAACTTTTAGGCAAAAATTTTGTGATAGTAAGTAGTTTGTTCTTCCAGACTTAGTCTAACACTCGTGCTTCTCTGAACTTCTATATCCATGTCCATTAATCGTTGTTCTAGAGATTTTCAATTTCAAAATATTTCCTCAAGTTCTTTTAATGTTATTTGCTTTTATTTATATGTATATATTCTATTTATCTTTAGGTGTCTTTCACTCTCCTAGATATGAAAGTTGTTTCTATTTTCTCTGAATGCGAATCCAATAATTTAAGACAATTTTTCTCATGAATGTTCTCAAATCTAAGATCTCTTCCTGTAGAGGTTATTTTTTAACGATATTGTTTCTGGAATTTATTACGCTATGAAAACTTTATGCATTCAGGCAAGACTTTTTTTCAGAACGTTTCTATGCGGAAAAACTCGATACGCAAAATTTCAACTTCATAAATAAAGAGACGGTTGCCATTATCTTAATTGGATTGCGCAAAATCGCTTAAAACTAGGGATAGGTGCATACGTGGTTAAATCGAATACTTGGCTTTTGTGGTCTGCAAAAAAATATTTAAAAATTTAAACGTCTTCACAAAGGCCTTGTTAAATGGTGTTACTCTAGAAAGATGCACCGTCAAAACAGCAGAATCTCCAGGTATAAATTTCATGTTTTTGTGCTTCACATATAGGTATAACTAACCGCTGTCTATCACGTGCCTGACTTCGTTTTAAATTTTCAAGAACCACTACCTAGACTTCCATATTCTTGCATGTAGTATAGAGCCTGACAGCTTCCGAACGTATAAATATACATAGCAAGCAATGGACAAATATCCCTCTACGTCATACCAAAAACAAGGATTGTTGTTAAACTCATTCAACGATATTTTCCTTCACGCAAATATTTTTCATGATGCTAAGAAGATTTATTAATGTAGGAAAAAATTACTTCAATATTTCTCATGATTAAGAAAATTACCAAAGTAGATATTCCGTACATAAAAGAAATTCAGGGCTTAAATTTTTCTTCAAGATAATCCAATTTTATTAATGCAAAATATACGTAAACAGAAATCTCTCTCTCTTAGTGTTTAGGATAGCGCTTAAGGCATATTGAAGTAAAACCTGATGAAGTAATTTTAAATTAACTTTTTCTAAATTCTGACATCGTTCTCATTTATTTCTACTATACTTTTAATTAGCTGTAAATGTATTTTTCAACTAGTAAACAGCTTTCCGCTTTCAAAAATGATAGTTAATAAAAAATCTATGACGCATCATAGATTAGCAACTCTGAGGAAAAAAATCATAGAGAAAAAAGAATAAAAATATATATTCAAATAAGTATATCTCACTGGGATAAGAATATATCTGTCCTTTCTAACATAAGTGTGTTGGAATGGTTTATTGACTGCGAAACTGTCTTCCATTCTGCCTCTTTATTTTCTTAAATTACCATATTTCAATGTTTTAGAAAATGCACTGTCACTTATTATTCAGCTTCTGTGCACTCGTTCAGACATTCTAGCACAGTTAAGTGGTGTTTACGTGAAGGATTGAAGGACTACAATTGAAGAAAATCAGTTTTATATAAATCACTTATTAAAATGCAGGACGCGTCGAAATACTTGATGGCATTCTTATTGGTGGGGAGGGGCTGAATGTACATTTGTTTATTGAATATTGTTTACATAATGTAGGAGAATGGAAATCATGATCCTCAGTTACTGAATTAAAGTGAGAAATGCCATTCAAATTCACAGAATGGAAATAGGAATGAAAATGAAAACCATCATCGCAATTACTTATTCACTGAATAAAAATTAAAATGGTTCTTTTATTTTGCACCAATGAGTAATTTCCCGTTCAATTTAAGAAATTGGAAATCTAGTTTTTTTTTATTTACCACATACTCTCTGTACCAAAAGTGAGGAAACTAACTTGATCCTATCTTACAACCGATATGTACCTCATAAGTAAGCACATGTTTTAACCATTTGAACCAATTTTAAGCAAAAATGTTCATTAACATTTAACCGAAGCGACTTTAATCTACGTGACGTTTTATGCAACTCTTTTAATCACAAACTTCTTTTTAATTTTTTTTTATCTCATAATGGCTTTTGCAGTCGCATCTGATTTTATTACATCGTTTTATTTGATTGTAATTTTAATACATTTTTACAATTTTGGTTTTAATTTCCTTTCATTTCAAACGGTATGTAGGATCTTACCTTGCTTGGCGCAGGACTCTGGCTGTCCATGCGCCATAAAAATAAAACCAATCAACCTTTTTAAGTATTTGAGTGAAAGTAATATAAAATTTTTATTTGTTTAAAATTTTAAACATTATTTAGTCTCCCTTTGGAGGAAATGTGGGTATCAGAAAGTTTATTTGTTTTATTGGTGGGACTTGTGGATTTTTTGACTTAATTTTCCCCATAAATTACACCCAAGACACTTTTTAAGTGTTGATACGTAATGTGATATTGGAAGTCGATATTGTTAACGTTATCTGGAACGTTTTCTTTCGAAACATTGATTTCCCAGATAACAAAGATCGCCCTTGGGACGTCCTGAGGACGTTCTGGACATCCTCAGGTTGTCCTTAGGACGATCTTTGCTATCTGGGACGTGAAAGTGTCACACACGTTACATATTTAAGATATTGTAATATTTAATCTTCCTCTTTGCTTTCAAATTCTGAACAAATTGAGAAAGCCTATATTTCACTTTTAAAACGACACCATATCACATATTCGTATTATTGATTCGTGACATAAATGGGGTGTACGCATTTTTTTATTATTTGTATGATTCTATAATCATTAATATGTCTATGTTTATATCAGATACGTGAGAGGGAGAGATTATATGTGCAGATACGAGTACATTATAATACATGTTCAATAGAGTTATCCTTAAATGTGAAGTTTCAAGAATTGTTCCTCGGACCGACTCAGGGCTTTCCAGTTATTGAAAAAAAAATACGTGCAAAAAACTTTCACAATCGGAAGATATTTAGGCGTCGCCCTCTGAGAAACAAGGTAGGCACCTGGCCGTCAGATCTCCAAGGCTTTCACTCGTCGAGCATTGTTCTGAAACATGTTACTCATTTATTTAATGTTCGGGTGTTTGGAAGATAATGCTTTAAATTTTATTTTTAGCAATAGATGGCAGGATCAGCTTGACGATTCTTATGTTCACGTTATCTATAAAATAGTAATTCCTCTCTAACACAATGTCTTTATAGTTCGTTTGTTTACATTCTTCACTTGCGTTTTAACTCCGTACAATGTGACATTAGTTTAATCCTTAAAAATTAATTTTTTGCTTTAAATATCTCTAATTATTTACATTTCAAGTCTCCGAATTTTTCTAATTGGTATGTTAATATTGCTGCAAAACGTAAGAATTTTGATAGCGACATTGTTTTTATTTACGTTATAATAGATATTGTTACAAAACATAATTATTTAACAGATATAGTTACAAAATGTAATTGTTGAATGGGTATAATTACAAAATATGAGAATTTTACCGGCAACAATGGTTTTTGTTTACGTTGTTATAGATACGGTTACCAAATCGAAGAATTTTAGCTTCCATGGGAGTCATTTGGGTGGGGCAGGGGGGGGCAACTGCCCCCACCATAATCGAAATATATGCAATACTTTTAATACATCGGAAGAAAGTGATTATTTGCTTCGAGTTAACACTGGTAAAAAAAAATACCCCCCTGTAATTTTACCTTAACGACCCCCTTGTTAGCGGTCACAGTGTTTTGTTGACATTATAGATATTGCTACAAAATGTAATTGAATATAATTAGAAAATGTAATTGTTGCGCAGATATAGTTACAAAATGTAAGAATTTTAATTGCAACGAAGTTTTTATTTGTTATTATAGATATTATTTATAAAATGTAATTTTCGAATATATATAGTTACAAAGTGTAAAAACTTTGCTGGCAACAGAGTTTTGACTTACGTTGTTGTCATGAGAACAAGGATATGTGGGGAAAGAAAAGCGAAAAGAGCCGAGTGGTATTTCGTCTGATGTGAGAATAGTTTTAAATATCAAAAACGTTCGATAATATTATGAAACCAAGATTTCATTAAGTATTACATTGTGGTACACATTATTCTAAATAATTTGCTTAGAACAATTTAAATTACATTATGGTTTAAATATTCAAAAATTTTTTGTTTGTATTTGAATTCTAATAAAATGCCTTAGAAACACGTATTGAATTCTATGTATATTTATATGCCAATGAAAAATGCTCAGGGGTGACCCATAAATATTATTTGAATTTAATGCTTTTTTCACACAATCTTTTTATAAATGGCATAAGTTTTGGTGGTCAGACTTTAAAATTTATATGTTTTAACTATTTACTGCAAGATAAGAAAAACACACACAAGAAAAAACACAAGATAAGTGCACACACATAACATGCGTGTGCACTTCGAATAAATGGATAAAGTTATGGGATATTCACTTCAACTGTAAGCTTTTTTTCTATAATTTAAACATTTGAAATTTGTGCCGTAGATCAAGTGGTATAATTTTGGCATGCAATTAGCGAAAACATTATAAATTTGATCAAACATACATGTATAAAACTTTTTATGAGCTTTCAACATTCAGTTGTGGAACGGTAACTAACTAAAGTATAACTATAAGACAGTGAGTAGGAAAGTAAGATTCAAGATTCCATAACACTTTATATATATATATATATATATATATAAACGAAAACAACAGAACATGCAATTCCAAGCAAACCAGAAGGCCTTCTACAGGAAGCTTCGAGAGACACCAGCAAACAAAGACAAGTACGAAGCCCCAAAGCCAGCAGTAATAGAGACCTTCTGGAAGACACTATGGTCCAATGAAGTACAGCACAAAAGCGCCCCCTGGATTCAGCAAGAAATGGAGGCTACGAGAGGAATAGAGGAGATGGAGTATACGGGCATCACGATAGAGGAACTCCAGCAGGTAATCCAACGTACGCACAACTGGAAAGCCCCGGGTATTGACGGCATACACAACTTCTGGTACAAGAAATTTACCAGCGCCCATGGCCCATTAGCCAAGGAACTTACGGCGATAATTGAAGACCCCAGCAAAATGCCTGAATTCCTCTGCAAGGGAATAACTTACCTCCTACCGAAGGACCAGGATACCAGTAACCCAGCGAAATACCGACCCATTACGTGCCTTAACACCCTGTATAAGATACTCACGGGGTGCATCTCTGAAAAAATAAGCCGGCACAGCGAAAGCAACAACTTAATGGCGGAAGAACAAAAGGGATGCCAGAAAGGGACTCTGGGATGTAAAGAGCAGCTTACCATCGACTCAGTTATCCTGGAACAAGCAAGAAAACAAAAGCGAAAACTCAACACCGCATACATAGACTACAAGAAGGCTTTCGACTCTGTTCCGCACTCGTGGCTCCTTGAAATACTCAGCATATACAAAGTGCATCCCTCAATCATCCGATTCCTACAGAGCAGCATGAAACAATGGAGAACCCGGTTACAGCTAAACACGCCAGACAGTAAAATAGAATCGGCCGAGATCCCCATCCGGCGCGGAATCTTTCAAGGAGACGCACTAAGCCCCCAGTGGTTCTGCTTGGCGTTAAACCCCTTGTCAAGGATGCTGAACACAAGTAAATACGGATACATGCTGAAGAAAGACAAGAGAAACCTACATAAAGTCTCCCACCTCATGTACGTAGATGACATCAAGCTATACGCGCCAACAATCACCCAACTCCGACAACTCATCAGTATAACAGAGACATTCTCCAAGGACATAGGAATGGAATTCGGCCTCGATAAGTGCAAAATACAGAAGAATAGCAAAGAAGATTTACCAGGCATCGAACTCGAAGACGGGAGACTACTGAAGACCTTGGACGAGGGCGAAACCTACAAATACCTAGGGATAATGCAAAAACGGCAGCAGGAGCACAAGAAAGTCAAGGTCCAGCTCACGCAAGCATTCCAAGAAAGACTTAGAAGCATTGTGAAGACGAAACTGAGCGGGAAGAACACCACGCAAGCAATTAACGCATATGCGGTACCAGTGCTCACCTACTCCTTCGGGATCATCAAATGGTCCAACACTGAACTAGAACAACTCCAGCGGAAAATGAGAACCATCCAGAGAAGAGCCGGACAACTACACCCTGCAACGGCAATTGAACGGCAAACACTACCCCGGGAAGAAGGAGGACGCGGACAAGCGGACCTCAAAGACTTACATGACAAGCAGATCCAGAGCATGAGGCAATACTTCCAGTTGAAGAGTCCCCGATCGCCACTCATCCAAGCCATAATACAAGCAGATGCAAATTACACGCCACTAAACCTGTGTAGTACCGAAGAGCGTGTCCTCGAAACAGCCAATGAACAGAAACT
>QLNU02000793.1:0-14753 GCA_006491805.2 Dysdera silvatica | reverse complement strand
GGGGCAAATGGGGCAAGGCAAAGGGCATACATGGTGCAGGACTCCCAGGGATTGTTCTATATATAAAAATAGCTCGGTGGGGCAACTAGGACACAAGCATGGGAAAACTGGGGCAAGGCAAAGGGCATATGTGGTTCAGGGCTCCTAGAGATTGTACTATATATAAATATCTCGGTGGGGCAACTAGGACACAAGCATGGGGAAACTGGGGGGAAGGCAAAGGGCATATATGGTGCATTGCTCCCAGGGATTATTCTACATATAAATAGCTCGGTGGGGCAACTGGGATACAAGCATGGGACCACTGAGACACAAGCATGGGGCAATTGGGACACAAGGATGGGGCAACTGGATATGATACAGCATAATTTGGGAAAGTTGTAATTTTTCAATTGCGGAAGGTGAAGGGTTCTTGATAGGAGTAAAAACTAATCGGCATTTGGGTTCATTAGTGACAATGACATTTAGTGGTTTCATGTCACAGCAGTTGAAGCATTTAGATTTAATTTTATTTAATATACAATAAATCATCAATTTTTTAAACTGTTTTATCTCCAGCTGCAGACTATACTTATAAGGCTCATTTCATGGAAATAGTACATGGATCTGACCAAATTTTTCAATGTTTTTGGGGGCATCTGATATTGACAGTTCAAAAATTAGGAAAATTCTAGATTGTGGAAAAAAATTGTGATTAACAGAAATTTTTAGGTCATTGAAAAGTAAAAAAGAAAGGATATTACCGAGGATTACGAAACAGGTCTGTACACACGTTAGTGCTGCTAAATCTTAGTTGGGTTTTTTTGAATGTAAGTGATAAAAAGGTATGATACTAGACTCTAATCATATTTAGAGTTTGAAAAACTTTATTGATTATTAAGTAAATAGCAAAGTATAAAAAGTAGTGTTAATTCTTTGTTGGTGTGCTTTTGCTTTTCTTGGTATTATGATTTAATTTATCAATGATTAATGGCAGTGAAGACATTTATCTTTGATTTGTAAATTATCAAAATAGATAATTTTTTGTATTTTTAAGCT
Source organism: Dysdera silvatica (assembly GCA_006491805.2). Lineage (NCBI taxonomy): Eukaryota > Metazoa > Arthropoda > Arachnida > Araneae > Dysderidae > Dysdera > Dysdera silvatica. The sequence goes on along the minus strand of QLNU02000793.1, from coordinate 13,715 downwards.
TTCTGTTGCCTTAAATTCGATATATGTAGTGTCAAGTATGATACTGATTTCAAAATGTGCGTAATTTCAACATATACATACTTATTTTTTTTATATATGTATGTACACACACAAATGTGTAACATTTACATAGAAAGTTATTCTTTTATTTATAGTATTCTCTAATTGCTCAAGTTGGGGGCCTAAATCTTGGAAATAGTCTCAGGAGGATAATGAGCAGATTAATGACTAATGAAGCTACAATGGCATTTAGCTGGCTAGGAACAAAAGACAAGCAACCTTTTGTTACTCTGAGGCTAAAGGAAATCATATTTGGTATGTTTTAATATTATGGATCTTTGTACATTCTATAATAGTACACATTTTTTAAAATTCTGTGGTAAAAATAACTTACCAGATTCAACATAATGTATAGTTACTGTAGAGTTCATAACAATATGTGTTATGTTTCCCTTTTGATTAATTTCATCAAACGTGTGGTATGCTGGTAAAAGCAGTGTTTCAAAACTGGAGTGCTGGTGAAATCAACATAATTATCTCAAAAAGGGTGTGTGAAGTGGTAAACAACTGTTGTATACATATTTTATTATAATGCATCCATTATAGCTGAGTTCATTCCTGGATCAGAAAAGGGCATGGCATTTTGGGTAAAAAGAACAGGGTACTTCTTTCATCTTTAGGACTCTTTAAATCTAAAATTTCTTTATGTACGTAAGTCAGTCTATTAGGTCATGAATATCATGAAAAGTCACATATTTTGCCAAATTTAGAAATTTGAGCAAAAAAATTTAATGTTTTCAAGTAATTTAGTGGACGTAAAAAAATTTTCAAGAAAATCCAATTTTAACAACTGGTAGTACTATATGGTTTCGTTCAGATCAGGAAAAATGACCGTATATGGTCATTTTTCTGCTTCTAAGCAGGGTTCCCATGGTCCTTGAAAAGTTTTTGATTTGCATTTTTATTTTCAAGGGCTCTGGAAAAGTACTTGAAAAAGGCAGTCTTTGAAAAGTACTTAAATTTTAATTCCTAAAGGAAATGGTTGTTGTTTTGATTTTTAAAAATTTTTGTCATATGTGTGCATGCCAATTTTACAGTTTTCGTGCTCAATCTAATTTTTTTTTACCCCCATTCACTCTAAATAAAACTTTTGAATCTGGCATTTTCTAGCTATTTTAATTGGAAGTACGACGAGTCTACCTTGCAATATTATATTTTAGACTTAAAATATGAAGTGTATTGTATTATTTTGACGGGAAAGCAGGATTTTGCTCCCTAGTCCAAACAATTACCAATCCAAAAGGGAGATGGGGGGGAGGGAAGCGATGGGGTGATCCTCCTCTCCGTCTTATAGCTTGAAATTGTATATTACTATATATTCTCTATATATAAACTTTGTAATGTTGTTTATCGAAATTGCCCCTCCCCCCCTTATGATTTGTGCTGGATCCGCCACTAAATGTTATTTTGGAGAGTAAATATCATAAGCAGCAACCCTATATTATTCATGGCAAGTAGATTTTCTTTTGGCGAGTGCATTTTGAATTGAAATTTCTGGCCTTCATCAAATATTTAGTTTTCAATATATTTAAAAAAAATTAATACAAATGTATCCATAGAATATAAATAAAATTTGTAGTCATGTGAGGGATCTATGTAAGGATAAGACACGTAAAGAATATATATTTATATTCTCTTTATGATTGCTGTTTAAATCTAGATATATTTGAATTTGTTTTTATGGCATACTGAAATTATATGGTAAAAATATCTTTTTGATGTGAAGATTTTTTTTTATCATGTGATACTAGGGTAGAAAACGAAGCTCTTGTTTAAACGTTGCAGGTGATATACAAAAAACAGTTGCCCTTCAATTCATGTTAATGTACTTTAAATACACAAATTTATAAAAATTCTCGAATTTTGATAATACTAGAGCAGTGGGTACTTTCCCATATTGTTTATTATCGTCACATGGTCAGAGAATAAATTAATTTGGGATAAAGATTTCATGTATGTGTCAATTCAGAAATTTCTTTTTAAAAATCCATTGGTTACATTAATTATGTAGATAGAAGCGACACCGTAAAAACTCTTAAGTCCTTGAATTTGTTTTAGAACAAAGGGTGGAAACTCTAATAAGAGCATAAAAAAATCCTGATATGACATTATCATGCTGTATTTTAATACACATCCTGCAGGCAGTGATATCATTCACCAATATTTGTAGGCCATCTGCCAGAACGAAGTTAAAGGTTGAAAATAAAGTAAATTGTACTTCTCATATTAGGATTAATTACTTTGCATTAAAAATTTGTGCGAAACAGTATTCATTGGGCGTATACAAAAAAAAACCACCACTCGGGGATGAGACTTTTTCGCATTTTATTTTTTGTGTTTTTCCTGCACACAGAAAATTTCCAAATTTACTGGAATTTCATGACATTTTTCCAAATTTACTAGAATTTCAGGACATTTTTCCAACTTTATTGAAATTGCAGAAAATTATTTCGGTTTCCACTATTTTACAGTTTTCTCAATCTCATCCCTGACAACTACAAATGTAAAAAAAAAAGAGAAAAAAAAATCCATGCATGTATTAAAGAGCTAATGACTGCATAGAGGATAATGCCCTTTATAAAATCCGGTTAAGCAAATATGAAAATTATTTTAGGTCAGATATATAAGCATCTGTACCTAACAAGGGTACCTTCCCAGGTATGTGTAATTTTCAACTAAAATTGTATTGGTAATGCAGCACCTGATAAATAATGTATATTTATAATATAAAAGTTAAGGGCCCAGGTCAAATAAAATGGCCCTCTAAAAATTTAGGGCAGAGAAGCTGGAAAGGAGGCTTGATATCATGAATATATGACTAAAATGTTTTTCTTTTTTTTTTCTTTGCAGGTGCTGTAAGAAGAAATAAATTGTATGAAAATATAAGTGATAGTGAGTTTTAACAGATCATTAAAGATTGGCTGAGACATTCGAAAGCCAGAAGTAAAAAATAATAAAACTTGTAATTTTATTGTAAAATAAAAAAAGTGTACAATAAATTGTTTATCTTTATATATGTAGATATTTTTTACAAATTTCTAATTTAAACTGCAGTACTTCACAACTAAAAAAATACACTTTTAAGGTTGAATTTGATTCCCCCCCCCCTAGTTTTGTCGTGCCATAAGTCCATCAATTTTATATAGGCAGCAACTAATTTATTATCCAGATCGATCTTAGAGAATAAATGTATAACTGCTTATATATAGTGTGCATTAAAAGTTGGAAGACCCTTAAGTTTGAAATTACCCATAGGAATAACATGCAAGTGGGCATAATGAAAGTGTGGCAACTATGTATATATTTAACCCTATTATCCTTTTGCTGTAATTATATACCGAAACAAGCTTTCAAAAACATTTTATTTTAGCTATCATAATGATGCAGAATATTTAATAAAAGCAACCACATTTTATCTTTAATGCAAATCAAAAATAAGAATTGTAAAGTGAACTTAAACAAGTGGAAAGATGATCTTACAATAACATTACGATATGAGTTTTATAATTTAATTAAAATGATGCTATTATAACAATGTTGGCAGAAAAAGATGATCAAACCATTTTAAGAGGAAATGGTGGATTCTTAATTTTAGACATCACCGTTTACCGCCAAAGAGATATTCCATGGCTCACGCTACAATAATCCTGAGATATATATATATATATATAATATGTGTGTATATATATATTTGTTCATAAGATTTTGTGTTTCTGGATGTCCACAACATTTTTCTGATGTCTACGAAATCCATGATACATTTACAAGGAATTTTATTCTATTAATATATATCTCGCGTATATAACAATATAACATATGTCCAATTACTTCTTATTAATAATTAATTCTTACATCTAAGAAAGTTTCGCAATAGGACATAAATTAAGAAACACACCATGGGCATGTATATATATATATATATATATATATATTTATTTATTTAATCATGAATATAATAGAATAAAGTGCCATATAAATGTATCATGGATTTTGTAGACACCAGAAAGATGTTGTGGATATCATAGATGTCTGATGGAGCTCACAGAGAACACATCTTCGAACTCTTATAGATGTCTATTAGATGTAGTGGATGTCATAGACGTCTGATGGAACCCACAGAGAGCACACCTTGAATCTCTTATAGATGTGCCTTAGATATAACGTAGATATTTTTGATGTCTTATAGAAGTGCACGAAATCCAACATAGACATATTATAGATAACTTATAGACGTCAGTGTGTTATGTGGGTTATACCTCTGTTGTTTCCAGCGCCTCATATGTCCGTTAGGAGAACCCACAATTGTCAGTGTATGATGCAATAGTATATTTTAATGCAGATGCTTCAAGAGAACTGGAAATAATGACGAGAATGCATATCAATCCTGGTTTTTATATGTCTCTTCCTCTCATTAGAGCTTAATAAAATGGATAATTTCCGTTTGTATAAAATCAACTGATTATCTACTATCCTTTCTGAACAACGGCGCTGAACTATACCGAGGCTGAAAGGAACCAATGAGAATAAAAACCACATGTCATGGAGGACAAGGGTATGAAGCAGGAGGTTTCTGAAACGTTATTTTCATTTTGCAGATCGCGATCTTTAATGTTTTGCAACAAAGAAAAAAAAAATTAACTACGATTTCTGAAAACAGAATTTTTGATCACGTGATATCACGAAAAAAATGCCGTATGCCGTAATTTTTATGTATTTTAAAATTTTAAACCCCTAATTAAAGATAATGCACATATTGTATTCTAAAGACTAAGAGCTACATATGAAATTAAAATGTCTGAAAGGTTTCATTTTTATGACTGAAATAAAAAACTACAGTTTTCCATTTGGTTTTGTGTTAAAATGATATGAAAAATAAATAAGTTCATGGATTTAAGTTTATAGTTCTAATATGTAGCATTTATAACTGTCGAAGCTTTTATTTAAGGACAAAATATTGCTTCTATGTGAATTAGAAATTCGGTTATTATTTTTTGAGAAATATGCAAATTAGAACGCAAGTAGCAACTTAATTACTTAAATCTATAAGAGTGCGATATTTTTTGTAAAGCATTTATCGGGGGGGGGGCTCCTTTTATTTATATTGTCAAGGTTTTCGACACTCAATCTTGTAAAATGAAAGTAAAATGTATTGCCATACCATAAGCAAAATAAAACTCAAAAGTTAATAAAGTATTTTACTTTAAAAAATTATTAAATCATTTATAATTTTTAAGGGTGCCCCGGCAAATATCTTAAATAAACTTAGAATTTAAAAATTTATTAATGAATTAAATAATTAAATAATTTTAAAAAGAAAATGATACATACTTGTTAACGCTACGTTTTAAAATGCCACGTTCAGTTTGTGAGGTAAGTAACTGCTTTTAAATTCTTCTAAATGTGCAGGTTTAACAAAGAACAAGAAAATTGACTTTTTCTTGCGTTTGTATTTAAGTAAATTATATTTAGTAAACGTTAGACTTAATCCTTCAAATTTAAAACCAAAATGAAAGAGGGACAGATATTGGAAAATCTAGTCACATGAACTTTAATCCTTCAAATTTAAAACAAAATGAAGGAGAGAACAGGATATTGGAAATCTAGTCAACATATATATTCTTATTAAAGCAACATATTTTCTGTGATATTACCAATGAATAAGATTCTGTTTTACTGCTTTATCTTTTGAATCACGAAGTAAATTCGTAATTCGATTTATTGAAATTCATTCCATATTATCTATTAACTTGCATGAAATCTGTATGTGATGAGTTATAGACTTACTTGATGCGTATAATGAACTATGGACTTTCTTGATATGTATAATTAACTAAGAACTTTCTTGATGTATATAATAAACTATGAACTTGCTTGATGAGTGTGATGAGCTATGGACTTACGTGATACGTACAATGAACTATGGACTTACTTGATATATATAATTACTTAAGAACTTTCTTGATGAGTGTGATGAGCTATGGACTTATTTGATGCGTACAATGAACTATGGACTTGATTGATATGTATAATTACCTAAGAACTTGCTTGATGAGTAAAATGAGCTATGGACTTACTTGATGCGTGCCATGAACTATGGACTTGCTTATTTTAGAAACTTTCTTAAATTAGGAATTAATCCTTAGTAATAGTGTTGAAGTAATGATCAGTTTACGATAAGAACTGGAATTGCTTTAGAAGTTGCCTAAATGTTAATACAGACGCAAGGTCAAGCAATAATACATATAGTGCAATAAGGCCCCAAGTTGGCGTAGTAGTGATAAAATAAATTAGATGTCCTTGGCTACAAGTGGATCTTGATATTGAAGTTTATTTGTATATTAACTTTAATTAATTCCCTTCTTTTCCAGATAGTTAATGATACTAAAATTATATTTTACGTTTGCGTTTTTAACCTTTGGACCCTCGCCCGGTTTAGTTAGGAAAGGAATTCTCTGTTCGTGGGCGGGTATGCCTAAAACTTTTTAGTAGCCCCTGTTGGGAGCCCCGGGCAGTAATACTTCGTAAGTTGGAGGGACCCAAATTAATAGAAGTAATTTTGATTTACAATAGATAAATTGAAAATCTGGAAAAAATAGAATTCAACCAGTCGAGGGTTAGGTTTAGTGATATACCTAGGACCGGGTTTACCCTAGAATATACCCTAGTAGACATTGAGGGCGAAAAACCAGAATTGGAAAATAGTGGGTTGTCTTCTGCATGTGAGTCCATTTGGGCCCGACGTGCGCAGTATCCAAGTTTGCAGAAGCGTTTGATGGTCACAATAACGTTGAAGACTTTTTGGATTATTGCACCAACAAAGGAGAACTTTACCGTTTGGGGGAAACAGACTTGTTAAGATTTGCAGCTATGAATTTCCAAGGGGAAGCTCGTCGCTGGTGGAAACTAATGGGAAGGTACTAGATATCATTAGATTGTGAACACCCTTGGCAAGAGTTCTGAAGGGTTTTTGAGAACGACGTACCCATTGTTCTGGAGCCGAAGCGATGTCGCAAGACAGCTGTTTTCTATGTTAGAGTTATGGCAGAGGATCAGCAACTGAGTTCATTTTGGGATTGCTGGACTTGTATCGAATGTAGTGTAAGGTTTAAGACGAGAGACTGAAGTAGTTGATATTTTGAAGGATCAGTTAGGGAAGGAGTATAGACTTCTTCTGATTTGTCGAGTCGTATGAACTGTTAGAACTCGTTCGGGAGGTTTGTTCCCAAACCTTGCGCCATAATTCACTAGTAGAAAACGTATTGAAAGGCCGTACTGTGACTTCTCTTGAGGGGCAAACGTTTGAATCAACCCCTGTATTCTTACTCGTTTAAGTTGTTTTAAGTGTAGGCAAACGGGACACTTAGCTAGAAATTGTCCCCCAAAAATAGTAAATAATGATACAGTGGCCGCTTTGGAATTTCCTACGGGTAAGACTTCCTTGGAATCTACGGTGGGCATCTGGAAATAATATGTTCAGGCGAAACTGAAGACTGGATCTGATATGTCGGCCATAGATTATTAGTTTTCACAGGCCCTTAGGGCGCAAGGATGCATTGAGATTTTAGAAAACCGAAGAAAACTGTGCACTGCTAATAGAGGAGAAGTTGAACCGCTGGAAAGGTGACTGCGGAATTAGAATGGCAGGGCTGCGTGATTCAGTATGTTTGATTTGATGCCAACTTTATGTAGGCCTGTGTTGATCGGAAGAGATTTATTATATCAGCTGGGGGGCAAACGTACTTTAGTCGAATGAGTGTCCAATTAAAACCCATGGGCCCTAAAAGCGAAATAGACGAAGCGGCTACGGTAGATTTAGTTGATCGAGCAGATGTGTCGAGAGAACGGAAGGATGAATTGTTAAGTGTTTTGAAACAGCACGGTGATCTGTTTCGTGATAAGCTGGTCAAACTGATCTAGTGGAACATAAGATTGAAATTGGCAAGCATTTGCCGGTCTACAGCCCCACTTATCCAATCACTTTGGAAAAAAGTAACTAATCGAAGAACACATTAAAGAAATGTTGCGAGATGGAATTATCGAGCGTTCAAACTTGCCGTAGTCATCTCAGGTCTTGCTGGTTAAGAAAAAGTGAGGAAAATGGAAATTCTGTGTAGATTATCGGAAGTTGAATGCTGTAACGGTAAGGGAACGCTACCCTCTTCCCATAATATCGGACTTCATAAGTAAAATTGGTGATGCTGCTTAGGTATATACTTTGGATTTGGCCAGTGTATATTGGCAGGTGCGGATGTCCCCCGGCATCGCATGAAGATAGCCTTCACTACCTCCACAGATATGTATCAGTTCCGTCAAATGAGTTTTGGTTTGTCCGCGGCAGTCTCCACGTTCCAGTCCTTGATGAATAGAGCCCTGCGTGGCCTATTGGGCAAGTGCGTTATGTGTTATCTTGATGACCCAGTTGTTTATTCAAAACATTGGGTTGAACATATTGGTGACGTTAGCTAAACCTTAGAGGCGTTGCAAAAGGCAGGATTGACATTGAATCCTGAAAAATGTGACTTAATATGTTCCAAATTAAGTTTCTTGGGCCCGGTGAACTCCCCGGGGCGGTTAGTACAAAATGAGAAGATAGACAGACTCAATATAGCAATTTCCCGTTCCCAAGGCTAAAAAAGCAGTTGCAAACCTTTTTCGGGATGTGAAACTGGTACTCTCGGGTCATTGAGGGTTATGATGAATTGAAGCAGCCTTTATGCGCCGCGATTGGAAAGAAATTTATGTAGGAAATAATATGTCAGGATATGTTTGAAAACTTTAAACAAGTATTGACTGCTATCCCTTTGTTGGCTCAAAACGTTGAAGGGGCGCCCCTGAAATTATATTCTGATGCGTCTGGAATCGGCCTTGAAGCAGTATTACACCAGGTTGGAATTACAGGGAAAGAACGAGTTTTAGGTTACGCCAGCCGGCTTTTGCGCAGCGCTGAACGCAATCATTCTACGGCAGAAAGGGAATGTTTAGCTGTGGTCTGGGCCTTAGAAAAGTTCAGGACCTTTCTTGATGGTAGCAAAATTGAGGTCATTACTGATCATGCTGCTTTAAGAACTTTGCTTACTCGAAGTACATTGGAGGGCCGAGTTCAAAGGTGGGCTCTCTTTATTCAAGAAATACCGATACGATTGGTACATAGAGAAGGCAAGAAAATGCAGGCCCCTGATGCCCTGTCTCGTTTGCCCGTTGCAAATCCTATAGTTGAACAGACTGTAACGCACCTTGGATGCTTCTCAGTTCGATGAGGTATTCGCTCTTGGAATTGATATGTATCAAAGACAAATTTCGCCCTGGATTTCTAGTAAAGTAGTGGACCGGCTAGAACTCATTAGGGAAGAGTTGTACTCCAAATAGTGCCCGATTATTCGGTGACTGGGAGGGTGGAAAGGTGTGGCTGTAAGTGAAGCGGAAGAAGAACGTTTACGGGGATTAAGTCTAATGTTAGATAACGTTCTTTGCCGAAAATGGAACTCCCTGATACCCATAATACCTAGATCCTTGCGTCATAAAGTGTTAAAGGAATTTTACGGCCATCCGATGTCAGGACATCAGGGAAAATGGAGAGCTTTTGAGCGATGTCGACTACGAATGTTTTGGCCTGCGATGGGGAAGGAGATTGATCAGTATGTGAGTTCTTGCGAGATATGTCAGAAAACCAAGGTTGACACTAGACTTCCTGCTGGATTTATGAAATTCACTGAAGTTCAAGCACTTGTGGAGATGTTAGGCGTTAATTTAGTGGGTCCGTTTCCAACTTCGATTAGAGAAAATAACTATTTATTGGTTGTGATGGATTACTTTTCTCGCTGGGCGGAGGTATGTCCCATGCCGAAGGCTACTACATTGGCCATTGCCCGCAAGTTAGTATTCGAATATTGCTCTAGGTATGGATTCCCTAAATCTATATTATCAGATAATAGACCTCAGTTTGTATCGGCGTTAATGACAAATGTTTTTAACGTTTTGAAAATAAGAAAGAAGTTGTCAACGCCTTATAATCCTCAAACTAACATAACCGAAAGGGTGAATAAAGTAATTAAACAGATTTTGGTAACGTATTTGGGGGCGAGATACATGAATTGGGGTGCTAGTCTACCTTTCCTGTCCTTAGCTATGCCTACGTCTCGACTGGTCAAACCCCTTCTAGGTTATTTCTGGGCCGGAAAATTGTTTTACTTTTCGACCAAGAGGTAGGAAATCTTTGGGAAAGGTTCCAAGCTCTTTTTAGAGTTTTGGGAAGTAGCCAGGGCTTCTACTAAAAGGAAACAGCGTCGTCATCATACCCATTATAATAAAAAGAGGCGGAATGTGATTTTTCAATTGAATGACTGGGTTTTACTTCGCTCTCATTTCTTATCTTCCTCTGGAGATTTTGCTGCCTCGAAATTGATGCCTCGTTGAACAGGACCTTATCAGAACGGAAATGTGATTTCTGATTTAACATATGAATTATGGTCGCTATTGTAAGTGCATTCCATTTAGTAAACATTAGGCTTTAATCCTTCAAATTTAAAACAAAATGAAGGAGAAAACAGGACATTGGAAAGATCTACGCAGCATGATATTGTTTTTAATTAAAGCGACATTTTTTCCTGTGACCAATAAGATTGAACAATGATAACAAATGATAACAATGAATAAGATTCTGTTCTACTGTTTTATCTTTTTGAAGTTGCGAAAGTAAATCCCGATCGTCATTCGAGTCTTATTTGTAGTTCAGTCCATTTAAGCTATTAACTTGCTTGATGAGTGTGATGAGCTATGGACTTACTTCATGAGTGTGACGAGCTATGGACTTACTTAATGAGTGTGATTAGCCATGGACTTACTTAATATGTATAATTAACTAAGAACTTCCTTGATGTGAATAATGAACCATGAACTTCCTTGATGTGCATAATGGACTATAAACTTGCTTGATGAGTGTGATGAGCTGTGGACTAAGTTGATGCGGACAAGGAACTATGGACTTGCTTGGTGTATATAATTAATTAATAACTTTCTTGATGTGCATAATGAACTATGAACTTGCTTGATGAAAAGCTGTGATTTGCTTGTCGGATGAATTTGCTTAAAAGTTTCAAATCTTAAATAATAAAATAAAGTTCAAAGGTTTCTAACTGTGGTAGTAGAATATCTTTTATATTAGACAGATTCCCTGAATATTAACCCAATTGTTTTAAAGGCCAAATTAAGGGATAGGGGCATTTAAATTATGGGCACTAAAGCATAAATTCCTCCTTTTGACGGAAGTGCTACTATAAGAAATTTTTCAGCCATATTTGGAATTAAAAAAATATCCACCAATTTTATCAAAATAATGTTAATTTGATTTAATCATTACTAACTTTTAATGTTTGTTGTTCTACTTTTTATAAATAAAACTTCTATTACCTTTCCTATATATATAAATCCTCTATATATGTTCCTTATATTTAATATCCGTAACTTGTTCTTTTATTAATTTGTAAAAGTAATAGATATAACTCTGGAATTTAAAGCAAGAAGAGGCAATTTTGAAAGGAAAAATAATTTAGATGAATTTTTCTGTCTCCACTATTTAATGTCAAAAAATTATTAGATTAGAGCTAAAGATTGCGGTAGAAATATCCGCTAATTTTCCATGACCCTTCCAATTTATGTCAAAAGTGAAAAACAATCCTAGAACATAACTGTAAAAAAAGTGATTATTATAAATCAAAACATAAAGATTCGATTAAATTAAAAATGTAGCAGAACCTCCCTAAAATGGCCACATGTGGAACTAAACTGCAATGGTCGCCATATACAATTGGTCGCTATTTACACAGACTTTATTATACGCAAGGCTAAATCCCTACCAATTATCTCTTAAAAAATGTTAACTTCATTCAGCTGGTCAATTTACCAAGATGGTCACTTTATCAGGTTCCACTGTAAATTAACGTTGAAAGTTTTGCTTATTTATTTTTCGCGTTTGCTAAATTTGGTGAGAAATTTAGGGAAATTTAGCATTAACCACTTAACGTGTGACATTTACGCTCACTTCTTCCAACAAAATAGGACGTCTCCTACTATTTCTCGCAAGCAGTAAATTACAGATCAATGGAATCACTCTCAAATTTAATGCGTAACAGAAATTTGGGTGTTCGTTTGGGATTAAAAAAAATTGGGTTGCTTTGCGCACAAACCAAACTAAGTAGGAAAACTGGATTTAAAGAGTAATAGGTGTAAAGTTTACCAAGCTGAAACCGGTAAAAATTACGCTACCAATTGTTTTTTTCCAATAAATTCGCGAATGTGCTGTATAATTGGTTTTAAATTGAGCACAAAAAGGCATTTACGAATAGTTTGTTTGTTTGTGCTTTTTACGGCTCAAAGACTACAGTGGTCATGCTGCGCCGGGACCTACTGTTTTCCGAGGAATCCGAACCTCTTAAGGCCTAGGGAACCAAACCCCGGACTACAGTGAGCAGTGCGATCTTTATGAGATCTCTGAGTAAGCGTTCTTTGCACTGCTGGGAGTCGAACCCGGATTAGCGGCGCACTAGGAGAACGCGTTACAACACTGCGCCACCACAGGGCGTTTGCGAATGGAAATCGTATATAGATTACCAAAAAAAAGAAAGAAGAGGTTAGTAAGAAAACATAAATATAAGACTCCGGGCTCCGGAGATTGAGTGGTTAATACGTGGCAAAACATAGTGACGAATATTATAGGTTCAAGCTAAGTAAAAACGTTTTTGGCAGTAAAATAAAATTCGAGTCAGTTTTTAATTATTTTAAAAAAGCCTTAATCAAAGAGGATTTCCTAAATAAAGGACGATGTTGCGGGATTGTACAATGCGATTAAGTTGGACTATCCCCGTGTGTATGATCCAATCTAGAACCCGTGTTCGCAAGTAGAGAAAACGGCTATGTACTCGGTGTCGAACCTGCGATCATTGAGTTGCTATCCCATTGCCTTGACCTCTGGGCCATTTAGTACAGCCGTGCATGGTTCTTTTCCCGTCTATATACGTTAGCTAGAAACGAAACTGTTTAAAATTGAAAGAATTGTGTGGAGGGATATAAATATCATGTTCTCGCATTCCGATTTTTTTACTCACTTTAAATGATTTCTCACAATTTCTTTTTGTCAAAATACATAATAATAAAAGTAATTTAAAAGAAATTCGTTTTTTTTTACTTTAATCGTTTTTCATTTGCAATTTTAATCAGTACACGCGTGGAAACGGATAATGATCCTCGTTAGTTGAAAATGATTTCCTGAAGAGAAAACGTTCATTAGAAGAAAGAGGTTTGCATGTTGATATTTTAGTCGTCAGATTTAGATATTTAATATGCAAAATGCGCGACTTAGAATAATTTTGATGGAAAGTTAATTATTGATGAATAATTATTGAAAGTGTAATTTGATTTATTAAATTGGTCTACGATTATTTAATAGAATTCGTATTTCCTTTGAATTTTTATTTGTCACTTTTAATTACTGTACTTTAGTTAATAATTACTTACATCAAAGAAAAAATGCAATTAATTTGTACCCTACTAATAATTTCTAAAGATACAAAGAGCTCAACAAAACTATTTGTAACATGATCGAAGCCGATCATTTCATGGAAGAAATCATTCAACATTTTATTTACGCAAGGTTATTATTT
>QLNU02000789.1:5722-31507 GCA_006491805.2 Dysdera silvatica | reverse complement strand
GAATGCTTGGTTTAATGTATTCAGAATGCAGTTAAACCTGTGTAAATCAATATAAGGGTTACATGCATATGCGTACGCAGAGAGTTTCTAAGTGGGGTTATAGGTTCAATGGGGGCGTTACAGTGCTAGAACTCGCATGTTCCTATGTTAAATACACAAAATTTCACTACAATGGGGGGGGTTATAACCCCCATTAACCACACTCTGCCTACGCTAGTAATTATATATATAATATTTCTTTATTTCAGCCTCAGCTGAACGGAGTTTTTCCACGATGAAGCGTAGAACATATACACGAGCAAGCATGGCTAGTAAACACCTTTATAACTTAGCCGTTATATGCATAGAGCGTGAACTCACCAATGCCCTCATGATTAATCCTGACGCAGTAATTTACAAATTTGCCTCTCAAAAAGGACAACGACTTCAGTATTCATTGTAAATATTCATTAAATGAAGAAATATGTTGAAAGAAATAGCGAAAATAGAGATAAAGAGGATAATAAATAGTAGGGAATAGAAAGATAATAGGATAGTGGAGAGCAGAGATATAAGAGGATAGTAGAGATTGAAGAAAAAACAGAAATAGAGATAAAATTGCGAAGAAATATGAGAAAGTATTAATTGTGAATATTTATTTTGTCATCATGTCAGAACCCAAATTAGCTTTGCTAAAATATTAAAACACAAGTTTATTCTGAAGCGTGTTATATTTTTAAATTAGATATTATTTAGCAGAATTTGGAGCATAACCATGAGGCATATGGGAGCGTTTAGGTATTATGTAAGCACCTTTGAGGGGAAGGGGTTGTTGTTATGCTTATTTTCCTATGTTAGTGAATGCAAATTTTTGCTTATCCGGGGTATAAAATGGCCAAAATATTACTTAGGTGATACTTGAAATCTCCCTATGGTGTAATTCAAATGTGTATTTAAATAATCATTTATGTAAAATAAATACCGAAAGTTATTATAAATGTTAAAATAACCTACATTTTTTATGAGAGTCATTCTACATTGTCCCAGAGATAGGTTCGTTATTCTCAGCTTTTCGTTCTAAAAAGGTATCCGTTAATGGAAGTTTTATTTTATATTTGTTAAAGCTAATGTACGAAAATGCCGCCCCCCACCTCTTCCGTGGCACCCACTGCGGATAGCCCCCCTTTTGACAGGACACTGGGAAGAATCCCCTTCCCCAGTTACCCCAATAAAGGTCCACCCTTAAACAAATTTCTGAAACCGCGCCTGGGATGCACGTTTTTAACATGACGTTTAAAATTGTAAAATTTTAGGAAAGTTTTGCCACATCGTTTGCAGCTCAGACTAACTATTCCAGGTTTCCTGCCACAATTTTCCGACATTACTATGTTTTTACTCCACTGTTAGTTAATGTAATTAATTCAAACAATGAATTCAATTAATATATATATATATTTTCAGACACTAATATGTTGACGATGAAACGAAGAAAAAGAAATTGCCCCTCCTTTTTAGAAGTCTGTATCTGCCCATGGTCGGGCTAAATCGTCAACATTCCTGGATGGTTGCAATCGCCTTCCCATGGTGTCCCAAATGTGCTCAATGGGAGAGAGATCAGGAGATCTAGCTTGCCAAGGAAGTGTTGGGAAAGCTTGAAGACAATTCATAGCAACACGTGCCGTGTGCGGCCGGGCATTGTCTTGTTGAAACGTATGTCCAGGGTGTCGCAAAAGGAACGGTAACACAACCGGTCGTAGAATGTCGTCTACGTACCGCTGTGCTGTAAGTGTGCCAGAAATGACCACCAAAGGGGTCCGGCTATCAAAGGAGATGGCACCCCAGGCCATAACGCCCTGTTGTGGGCATGTGTGGCGTGCGATAGTAAGGGCAGGATCCCCACGCTGCCCTGGACGTCTCCAGACACGTCTGCAGTTGTCGTCAGGACACAGTTGGAAACGGCACTCATCACTAAAGACTATACGTCCCCAGTCAGCGCAGTTCCAAGTTGATCGAGCCCGGCACCACTGTAATCGGACTTGACGGTGTAAAGGCGTGAGAGGTAAGCGGCGTAACGGTCGGCGCGAGCGTAAATTCCGCTCTCTCAATCGTTTGCAGAGGGTCATGTTGGACACATGTGTGCAGGCTTCACGTTGGATAGTTGATAACGACGAATCCGGTGCTGTGACAGCTGCTCTAACAATTGCTCTGTCTTCTCGTTCTGTTGTGGCCCTAGGTCGACCACTGCCATCCCGATGCTGACATCTGCCGTTGTTGACCCACTCTTGCCAGCACCGTCCAATCGCCGCATCGCTTCGACCCACATGTCCAGCGATTCTTCGATTCGTCCAACCAGCCTCTTTCAATCCGATAGCACAACCTCTTTCAAACTCTGACATATGCTCGTAATGAGCACGAATCTTTCGGCGAGGCATTGTTACAGTCAACATAAGATGTCCGCAGTCAAAATGCAACAGAAATTTTGACCACATATTGAGAATCGCTCCTTATATACATCTGCTGAATGCGCAGTTCCGATGCGCTGGAATTCCTTCTATTCATTCATTGGACACCAAATTTTAATCATTTGCATGTTCGGTCAAAATATCTTTACATACGAAATTTCATTACAACTAGACAACTCCTTCTTGGTGCATCGATTTTTTTTTTTTGTTACAGAGTGTATCTCACAGGTACAAAGACGGGTCTTCAAAGACTAAACTTAATGTGACCTCCCACTCATAACGAAGTTACAGAATACTAAATTTTCTACAATTTGAATCCCAGTAGGCACAAAATCCGTGACACGACGGTTCGATGATAGCTAATCATACTTCATTGAATAGACAAACCTAAGGAAATAGAAACTAAATGCCGCCCACGAATTCCGCCGAAGTCGCTTGTCAGTTGTAATTGAAAACGACTTGTCATTTTTTATATATATATACAGAGTAATTTCAAGAGCAAAAGCTTACAAAAAAGCTTTTAAAGGGTTGCTATCGTATTCCAAATAGCAAAAATATGAATTCTCAAAGAGTTCTAGTTCTTTCTTTGAAGCTGGATAACGTGATTCATTCTTTAAAGCTGGATCTACGTAGTTCATACTTTAAAACCGGATCTACGTAGTTCATTCTTTAAAGCTGGATCTACGTAGTTCGATTTACCTTTGCGTCTCATATAGGTAGTTATTTATGTTGATTTTACTGAAAATTTCCAATTTGTGAAGGTTAATTTTCATATAGAACATATATGAATATACATGTATAAAATCGAACGTAATAGGTAACTATCTCAGATAAAATTTACCTTTCCTTTGTACTGTTATTCCGAGTTTTAATGAGAAGGTATTTAGCAATAAAAACAATGCAGTTCGAATTCTTTTTCTTCTTTTTTTCGTTATGAAAATTACGTCCCTTTCCAACTTTTCGATGAAATGTACACATTCTCAACGTAGACGTCATTATAAAAGCTTATCGGTACGTAGAGGGCTGCAGAATTTCGACTTTCTAGTGCTGCCAAGAGGGTAGATGTCACGCGAACAAGTTTTGGCTGTACATGCATAGACTGCATGGAAAAAAAAAACAGGATTGGCCGCCGTTAGATTTTTATACGAAGTGAAAATATGAAGGACAGTCAATTTCATGGCGGCAGGTAGGTAGTAGAGGAAGTACTGAGATTACACTGAAGCCAAAAAAAGCGTTCGACAGACCTCGTTATTGTTCAATATATTAAACCCCAAAACTCAAGAATTTAATAACTCGGGTCCTACATAAGTAATTTTCGTAAAACTTATTTAGAAAAAAATAATTTTGCTCACACGTTAAGTTCTGATATAATCGATCAATTGTTGATTAATTATTTAACATTTTTTCTTTTTCACATTTTCATGAATTTTCTGCATTCTTTTTTCTCCGCTACGAATTACTCAAAAAATATTTAGTTTCATTATATACAGGAAAAAAAATATTTTTAATCGATATATTCTTTTATTAATTTTTGCCATTTCCAAGCTCTGCTTGCATTAAATACTTCTTCTATAACAAAAGCCCTTTTATATTAATTTACCATTGATATGTTTTATTAATACCTCACTACTCCAACTTCCTTGATCAACCCAAATAACTAATTAAATATAAAAAATGAGCGAAATATAATGAGCTTGTCCATTGACCACTTTCAAAGTACTGGTGTCCAATATGATGACAAACAGGTTTAAGTGGCTTCAACAAAATACGTACTGAACGTCATGATTAAGGTTTCCTCCACTACTTTACTAACCCCATATGGTCAGTTTTTTGATGATCACAGAATTGTCATACGAAAATGACAACCCACAACGATCATTAAAAAAAAAAAAAGATTCTGATCATAGAAGCCAAGGAAAAAAGGGTGAAAACGAGCAGTTAGCTGAGAGGAGATTAACTTTCGTCGCGTAAATGGATTTTTTTAAGACACCATTCGTTTTTTCTACATTTTTTAATGGACTAAAAATTCTGTTACACATTTATGAAATTGTTCATTTTCTATAGTAACTTATTTGCTTCGTGTTTAAAGAAACTAGTCCAACGTATAATGTATTTTCCTTTAATGTAATACTTTACGATAATATGGGGTTTATAATTTCACATTTATATTATTTGAGTTCAAACGAATTTACCATCATAAAGAACCGCAACAGCTATCCTATATTAGCTTTCACAGGTCGCATCGCACATTCAACATCTGCAAAATTTAGTTTCTAAAATCTGGAAGCCAATACTGATACAGTATTAGCGCAATAACGTTTCTTTACGACTTGTGTTACATGTACCGAAACAAAACTGCCTTTTGTTATTGGATAAATTTTCATTTCCAGATCGCAACCTGCCTAATTATAAGTACATACAGATCACAGGGCAATGTATTTGTTTTGTACTATTTTAATACTTGCATATTTTGCACTGAAGTGCAAAAAAATTCCATGTGAAATTATGAAGGTTTAAAAAATCGTAAAGGAAAAGGATGGTGCTTAATATATATAATCAATATCTTTAATTTCGGAAGATGTGAATGAATATGAATCTCGATATTATTCGACGGCTAAATACAAAAAAAAAATCGTTAAATTTCTTTCATACGATAACCATCATTACGTACGACAGCGCGTGACAAACTAGAACCACTTGTTACTGTATATTAACTACAATACATTTGTATACGTCCGAACTTGAGGAAAATTGAATCGAGGGCAATAAGCTTAAAAACCGTGATTTCAATCAGAGTCAATGGAGCTCTGAAAATAATATCTAATACAACAAAATACGTCTAAGCTGGAATCTGCATGAGACGGAAATTCATTTTGCGCCCCCGAAAGTTTTACATTTCCTTAAAAAGCCACCACACATTTAATACGCAAGTCAAAAGTAGAATTTATGTAATATACAAACGGAAAGCTATTTTAAATTCAGCAGAAATATAAAAAAAAATCCATATAAGCCCGAAAAACAATGTTGAGAGAATCCGTCGCTAATACTTCATTTTTTTCCCCTTCTAATTCTCAGATACTTAAGCTTTTATATTCCATTTTCTCAGTCGAAGTAAGTGCAGAAAGGGGCGATTGCGAAAGGAGTGACAAAAAGAACACTGTAATAATATATTGTCTGAAGAAGTTTTTAAAATATTAGTCTTTCTTTGTCAGCTTTGAATACCAATTGTTTGGTCAACAATTGTATCACGACAGTGCGAAACAACGAAAAGTGACAAGCATTCAAACAGAAACCAGTTGGAATTCAACAAGTCTGAAATACAGAACGTAGTTTCAGAGCACCACTTCGTTTATTTTTTAGAAGCACAAACGATACCTTTTATTCTGGAATTTTCATTGTTGCAATAAATAGTGTTAAGATGACGGAAACCAGCTATTTTAACATCCCCGCTGGTGAATCTTCCCAAATCGCTAATGAATGTTACCAACAATGCGAGGATAACGAACTGATTTGCGACCCCATGGTGGTTACACAACCTGCTGAGGAGTATTGGTAAAAAGCTGTGTTTTCGTTTGTCTTTACGCCATTTCTATATTCTATTTTTTAGATTTATTTGGTTTACCCTACCCCACATACTATTTCCATAAATTATGTGACTATATATCAATGAATAGTATAGTGTTATTTTACAGTGGTAAGATATTAAGTTATTTAATCTTGTAATTATACCTGCATTTTTTCTTTTCTTTTTAAAAAAAATTTCCTTTATGTGTTTGTTCCAAGTTAAGTGTTCGTTTATTTCAATTCCTAGAAATTTTATTTCATTTGTTCTACCTATAATTTTATTGTCTAATTTCAATGTTTCCTCAATATCGATTTTTTTTGTTTATATTATGAAGTATATTTATTTTTGTCAGTATTTAAAATTAGACCATTTTCCTTAAACCATTTTCCCAAATTTAGTAATTTGTTTCTTGCCGTTTCATATAAATACTGTTTTTTGTTCTCCAAAACTCAATCCAATATCATCAGCAAATAGATTTATGTTGCTATCTAATTCTACTATATCGTTTATGTATAGAATGAATAATAGTTGGCCAAGTATTGACCCCTGAGGGACCCCATAATTATTTTGTAGTTCTTGTGAATAGCTATTTCCAATTTATACAATTTGTTTTTATCCTTCAAATAACTTTCTATTAATTTGTATATATTAACATGGATACAATATTTTTCTAGTTTATTGAGGAGGAGTATCCCTCTATCTAAGACATCAAAGGCCTTACTCAGATCAAAATATAATCCCATTACAAATTCTTTATTTTCAATTTTTTTCCTGTATTTTATTTATAGTCTTTCTTAGTATATATATCTTCTGTGGTTTTACCTTTTCTAAATCCATACTGATTTTCATTTAGAATTTTATTCCTTTCTATAAAGTTTTATTAGTTTATTATATAATAGTTTTTCAAATACTTTTGAAAAGATTGGTAAGATCGATATTGGTCTGTAGTTATTTCTGTTTTTTCCCCTTCTTATACATAGGTATAACCTTAGCTATTTTCATTTCCTTTGGTATATTGCTTGTTTTAATTATCGATTGATATATTTCGAATAGTGGTTTTGTCAGTTCGTTAGCACACTTTTTTATTATTTTAGGTTTAAGTCCTTCATATCCTTCAGATTTGTTTTTTTTTATTTTTTCTAATTCTTTTTTTATTTCATTTTGAGTGAATGTTCCTAAGTACATACTGTTAATTACGAACTGTGGTAAATTATTAAATTCGTTTTGTCCTGTATCTCTCTCATTTATAATATTTTTTGCTATGTTTATGAAAAAATCATTTAGTGCATCTGCAATCTCTGTTTCATCCGTTACGTCTGCCATGTTTATTTGTAAAGTGATTTTTTTATTTAAATTGTTTTTGTCCTTTCCCAACAATTTATTAATGCTTTTCCAATGCGACTTAGTATCCTTATTTAACAGATTATCATTAAAGTAAGTTACTTTTTTGTTCAATATTATTTTATTTAATTTGTTTCTTTTTTTTTATAAATAATTTCCAGTTTGATTTTGTGCTTTTTTTCATAAATTTTTTATTTGCGTTATTTTTTTATTTATCCATTTTTTTTACAATTGTATCAAACCACGGCTTTTTTTGTTTTTTTATTACTCTTTCTTCTTTGAAACAGATGTTGTAATGAGTTTTTATAATTTTTATAAATGTACCATATATTTTTTCCACATCAGTGTTGAGACCCTCCAAGACTTTCCAATCTGTGTTCTGTAACGTTGTTTTAAATTTGTCTATATTTTTCTTAGAGTAATTTCTAATTTTTCTTGCAGTTTGTTTAACTTTAGTATTGCTTGTTAATCTTATTAATATTGGCTTATGATCACTTACATGTATCTCCAATATAGTTAGGTCCATTGGTATATTTGTAAAACGTAAGTGAATAGTACTGCTTGAATTTAATGCTATTCTTGTGGGTTGTAACAATTTGTTTTCATATCCCATGGATTCTAATAAGTCTAATAACTTTTCCTTATCTCGACTTTCATTATATATATTAATATTAATGTCACCAATTATCATTAACTTTCTATTTATGTTTTGAATCTAATTTATTTTGTTCTCTAGTATATTTAAGAATAAATCTATGTTCCTTGAGGGTGGTCTATATAGTGCCATTATTTCAATATCTTCTCCCAAATATTCAATTGCACCTAAAAAATTTTATAGTAATATTTATTTTAGAGTACATGGTAATACCTCTCTATCTTCGAGTTTTCCTATATATAGCATTTTCGTTATATCTATTTAGACTTGTTTCACAATCATCTTTTTTCCAGGTCTCCGTAATTATGACGATTTCAGGATCCTGTTGTTGTTCGACGATATTTTCAATTATCTCTATTTTATTATTTATGCTCTGTGCATTCATGTAAAGCATCCTTACATTGGCTTTTATTTCTTGTGTCATCAGGTCCTTTTTTTTTTGTTTTTGTTTTTTTGTGGGGGGGGTCTTATTTTGTTTTTCCGTTTGTTTGATTGACTCTTTTTTCTCAGTTTTTGTACTTTGGTTTCTTGGATAGCCGTTAATCATTTTAAGTCTTTTATGTCTTGTAATCCCTGGATATCATAAATAGTTGAGTTTTCATTTTCTCTTAATTTTATTCATATGAGAGGTTTTTATGTATATGAGAGGTTTATTAAATATTATTACCCTTTTGAGGGTTACCATAATTGCCAAATAATCTATACACCAAGCTACCAGAGCATGTTTCTTGCACACAATGTCTCTTTCTTTTATACATAAAAATTCTAGTTTGAGCTACGAACATGGGTATCGAAACGCTTTCTATCTCAATTCCTGGCGAAAACATTAGTCAAACTATAGCTTAAAGAACTAATAAATAATGTTCGAAACAATCTGCATGGAACCAGAAACAGGATCTAAGCTGCAGTCGCATTTTTCGCAAAATTGCGACGAGTTGCTCGAAAATGCGAAGAAAAAATTATTGCCCATCGCGAAAATGCGAAAGACATTTTTAACCACAGTTTATTCTCTGAAAACAGGATTCATCGATTCCAGAATATCTGTTTTGCACTTCAGCGATCTTTTCTTGTTCCTTTTTGTTTCCTCTTCAAAATTCTTAACAGTACCTATTAAGCATTGTTGATATAAATAATTTCATTGATACGATTTTTCGAGCAATGAAAGCTACTAATATTTTTTAGCATTTTGCTACAACTTTTTTTCCCATTTTAGCATTTTTGCGACAGCATGTTTTGAGCCAGCTTAAACCCTGACCTAGGGCGGAGAATTATTGTTACCGTACTAATAAAATACTTGTTTGGAACTAAAAAATTATGGATTTTTTCAAGAAAAGCTTGGGCCCTTATCAATTCATTTTTTTTTAATAAAATTCCTAAAGATTTTATGAATTTCTGTAAATAATTTCTAAAAATACTTCAGGCAAAGTTATTCTTTTTAGATTTTTAGTTCTCTAGTTAAATATGTCTTTTATTTCTGTTAATTCTTGTTTTAATATTTGATGTTTTTCGAAGTGAACATTAGCCTTTGTTAAATATTTATTTAAAAGTATCTTTTCTCTCTTATTCACTTTCCTTCTCGGAATATTCCGTTTATTTTCGGTGTTTTAAAGATTCAAAATCCTTTTAACCTTTCCAGTTGCCAACACGTTGTTCTATAATTAGTTCAATAACAATGGAATTTCTATAAGAAAATATGAAGTCTTTCGTCATGCAAATATAATCACCTTTCCTTTGATGCATTATTAACTACAACAAATGATTTGTTTGAAAAATTAACGTTTTTGTGTTTATTTTCTTTGTGAAATTAAAATATTATACATTACAGATCCACATTTTCCAATTCAATGCAACCTAAGTAAATGCAGCAATAAGGATATTCGATTCCATAGAGCAGTGGTTCCCAACCTTTTTCAAGCCGCGGCCCACTTTTATAGTAGCCAAGTAATCCGCGACCCCTTCATAGTAACCAAAAGGTTCGCGACCCCCCAATCCGTCGCCGCATCATTTGCATAATAAAAGCATTTTTAACAGAGTAAAGAAAACACATTAAATATAAAATCACATTATATTAAGTATATATATTACATTCACTACTTATGTATATTATTTTAATTATATTAATTTATATTGTAGTTATAAAATTAACAACCATTAGTAGAATATTGCAATATGTATAGCCATGTTGAAATATAAAAGCGTTGGAAACATTTGGTATGAAATTCTTTATAAAAATAACTGCAACTGAAATAATAATAATAAATAATAGTGGCGACCTCCCAGAAACCAGTTCGCGACCCCCAGATTGGGAACCACTGCCATAGAGTATATAGCAGTAGACCAGCGTGACTTCAGAAGTAGGTATTGTTCAGTTCCAGACCCCCATATAAAAAGTCACAATTTATATATATCATGCGTGATAATGATATAGATATAAATATGAATTGCGATTTTTCTATTCGATGGGGAGTGTGGGTGATGAACAGTTGGAGATTACCCACTTCTGAAGTCAAACTACGCCAGTGGTATATATAGACGTACGCCCTGAGCAAAGTGTGGAATCGATTGACAGGTTCTCTTCAATTAAATTCATCGATATACTAACCACGACTTATTTGCCCTTCCGCTACATTTGTTGACTAACACACTCTCGCCAAGTTTAGCTAATACTGAGGATTGCTTATCGCTTGACACATTGGCCCCGAGCGGTTATTCCTGTTACTAGGGCGTTAAACAGATAATCGTAACGGACGAAATTTTGGCACCATTTTGGTATGTACTACTTACAAATGGATTTAGTTTGCGCCAAATGCAATTCGAACGAACATCCTTCGCTGCTACTCACACGTTTAATTTTTGCTTATAACATGCTTTCGGGGCCAGCCTGTCCATCAGGCGAACCTAGGCGGTCACCTGGAACGCAAAGATCCTAGAAAAAGTGAAGATTCCAACAAAATTTGAATTTAATAGTTAACATAGGGGAGGTACCCCTGTCTCGGCTGGAGAGCGTAAGTCTCACCGAGGGTGTATGAAACCCTTGCACCGGCCCTGTATATGATTTTTTATAATATTACGTAACAGAATTTCCAGGTGTCCTCAAACAATTCGTAATTTGTAAATTACTGCGTGGTCGGAACTCTTACATAGAGATAGAAAAGAGATGAAGAGTGTTTAAATCCTCAAAAATAAAAGTTAAGATTGTAAGGTAGCCTCAAGACGAATTACCATCTTTAAAAACTAGATTTCAAAGACGCTACTTCAAATTATGAAAAAAACCGAAAGCAGGCTTGATTCTGAACATTGATTTAAAGAAGTTAATGGAACTAAGCAACATTTCTTCGTATGTGCGCGGTAAACATGTCATACAACTCCGATTCGTAATATAATTGCGCATTGTCGTATTCTAGAATAACACAATACTTTAAAAAATATTTAAAACATTCACAAAATTAAAAACCCAAAAGGGATAGTTCTAATTTGTGTGTGTATACACACACACATTATATATATAACCTGGCGGGGTATGGGGGCACATGCCCCCAGTCTTTTTTAGAACGAAGGTAAAATTTTATTTTTTCCTCCCATATAGTATGAGGATGTTTTTTAGGTCTTTGACATCCAGATGAGAATTTCATTTATCCATCATTGGACAGAATGTTCGTTTTGCGGCATTGTACTCAAGTAATTTGTTTTCCCGATTCGTCCTACACATTTCAGGCATGTATCTGCCCATGCTTCTTTGGATTATTTGCAATTTCTCTATCGTTTCTTTAAACTCCATATCAATGATTCATAAAAAAGAATTGGTAATATACATTGGCTGAAAACCTTTCCTCTTGTCCACAAAGGCAGTTTCTCTTTCAGGAAAAAATGCTTCATCCGAATGCGCTCCAGCTAAGTGGAATACATACATATCTGTTGAGTGAACTGGACTTTCCCCAAAAGTTGCAAATTGGGCATTAGTCTTATCGGTCCGATATACAGATATAGGCCTATACATCATAAAAAAATCAAACCTTCCCTATACTTCATCAGCAAATCTAATTATAAATCCAAAAGATCTAATTATATCACATTAATTGATTTTACTGCATATTCCCTGATTTACTAAATTTAAATCACTTCCGATAAAACTTCATATTTTGCATATTTGGGATTTTTTTAACCACATAATTATAAGAAATTATTCCTAAAACATTTTAAAGACTTGAAATGTCCCAGATACCCAGAAATAGCTACCCTACTGCCAGTGGCGGATTTCTAAATAGGCACACAAGACACAGGCCTAGGGGCGGCATCAATGTGCTTAAACATAAAATTGTCCAAACTCAACAACGTTGAAAAACTAACTTTTCTTTTAATTATTGCCCTGTTACCCCAATAGCGATGACTATTTTAATCTGCCTGCAAATACAAACTATAGAATCAAAAGACAAAGGGCCCTGGGTATTTGCCCAGCGTGCTCATTATAAATCCAGGCTTAACACGCTTTTTGTATGCACTAATAGTAAACGAATGAACAATAAAAAATTTGAACTGATAACGACAAAATTCGTGCAAGGATGCGTACGTGTATATTTCCCAAATACGCTAAATACACGTAAAAACATCAGAAGTTCCAGGATTCCAAACTAAAACTAATGTGGATTCAAAAAATGTCTCGAATTCACGAAGTCGGAGATTATGGTAGCAATAATTTTGAGTTGTATCTTATTAGTTTGAATAATTATATGAATAATCTCCTTCACATATCAAATTTTAAGAGCATGATATGCGTTTCTTTTTTAACAAATATTCCGTTCTTTCTAAACAAGTGGGCGGCAGTACAGGCTGTGCCTAAGGGCGGCAATTTTACAAATCCGCCACTGCCAACAGGTTTTTGCTTCATGGATCTTCTATTCAGTTCATATGGTCAATTCTAGGACATAAAAACTATGTTTTTTTTATCTATGACACCTGCCAATTAATTCACACAAACGCAGTTCTTTGTATTGATACGTTGTTTTTTTAGAATTTTTTTCAGCAGGGAACGTCCTTCCAGACTCATCTGTTGCCACTAAATCAGAACTAATTAGCGTTTCGCAATTCCACAGTCCTGTGTCGCCATCTATTGCGATAAAATCGAAGCATATCAAATTTACGTAAGAGTGGAGGAAATGTTTATGTAGTTTTCGGGAAAATAGATATTCTTACATGGATCATTAACAAATTTATTGGCCCTGCGGATGATGTGGTAGGCCTTGAAAAAAACGTTACAATCTCTAGGTGATTTAACCTTTTCAATTATTTTGGCGTCAGAAAAAACGGAATTGATGACCACGTTTCAATATTTACTTATTTATACCTATATTTATTATAATGTACATTTCCAATGCAGTTAGCGAATTCTAATGCATTAGTAACGACACAAACATAGACGTAATTACTAACCGTTCAAACTTAATGACCTTTTTCTATTTAATATCTCCTTTTTCCTTAATAGCTTTTTAAGAGCGTGTTTTCAATACGTGTTACATTATGCTTCGAAGACACCATTACTAAACTGCCAAATATTAGCGAAGCAATTTATTTTCAATTTTAAAATAATGTTAACTTATTTTTTATTTCGCAAAATAGAAAAAGAACCAAAATTAAGAAAAGGATAACTTACAACTGGAATTCTGCTTCCAATTTCCACGTGGCATCGATGGATACGATGGTCAAATTAACACGGCCATATAATGAAGTTGCTTACTTCAGCTTTCATAGAGATTAATCTGGAATGAAATGAGAAATTTGCTATAAGAATGGTTTTCAACGAGTAATGAAATGTCCATATAAGTTTAACTAGTTACAGGTAATTTACCATTTTGAACAGCAGATTTACAAAATTCTAATTTTTGAGTTTAAACCTCGTTCCCTTTTAATCTGAGGTGAAGAAATCTTCGTGTTTGATCAATGTAAATTTGGCTGTATTGGCGGAGAAACTATGCATGTCCAAATTATCTAAATCCGGAAAGGATAAACTAGTTTCGTTAACGGGTATAAAAACCCGGAAATTGAATTTCTGAAGGATTGACGAAATTTCCAGTAATTTTTTTGGAACATAAAGGATAAGAGTTTTTCCGTCGAAAGAAAAGACAAGATTCTTTTTGAAGAGTAAGTTTTTCTTTTAAAGGAAAAGATGGAAGAGGTAGTGGTTATCTTTAGCTTAAAGACTGTCTTCCAAGCTAAACCAATAATGGCTAGACGATATACTGCATATATAAAAGCTGCAATGCATTGCGTAATTTATGAATATAAATTCTTTGAAAAGCGCTTATTTTTGAAGACGTGCTTAAACCGGAGAGCAAAAGGAATACTAACTACTGAAATAAGCATATATTTTGTCACTTAACCTTGCTTTTACGTTTTGTGTCTAAAAAAACAAAACACTTCAGATTTGATTATCAAAATGTTGTAATTTCTATATATTATTATTATTAATGAAAACTCAAACCAAGTTTTAAAGGTAAGATTTTAAAAGGTGTTAAAACAATTCCAATTGAAGTGTCAAGACTTAATGACATTTTCATTCTCTCTCCACACCCTCCTTTGTTTCTTATAGAGTTCCTCTCCGCCATTATTTAGATTCTAAATTAACTAAAAACATACTTCTATTTTTTTTGCGAAGAGACAACAGGTTTTACTGCTTATAGTTAACGATACGAAATGCAAATATTCATAGTGCTGGAAGTGTCGAAACATACTGCTCTACTTTTTAAAGTTTCATGCAGTGTTTGTTTATTCGAGGTTATCAAGTGTTTAGCGGCGTGTCTTTTAAATTCTTCTAGGATTACAGCGCCGCCTTACTCAAGCAGCTGCCCAATGAAACCCTTGCACAATCCTCCTCCTCCTCTTTAAATTCTTAATAAATAATGTTTTTAATCTCTTGTTTAACACCTTTGCAACCTCTAGAAGCGCTGCAATTAAAAAATACACTTTTTTTAGTTTCTTTATGAATGCATGCACAAAGAACAGCCGAGACTGACTGACAACCAATATGATTTCTCAACACTCAATATATACACGAGATGTTTTCATCAAAATATGAGTTAAAGAGTATGTAGGCTTACTTTTTTTTAAAGAAATGCTTTTGATTCACAGGTAGGTACGTATATACATGTTTTTTTCATTTATTTAATTCAATTCACAGTACGGAAGAACTAAATCGCTTAATCTGATATTACATTAATGAAAAAAAGGCAGATCTGTAGTTATAAATTAACATATATTTCCAAAATTTCCGAAACGTATAAATAGCACCAATACTTCTGCCAATTAAGATCGAAATAGAACGAAAATTATCGGCCACATCGCTTTTCCTCTCTTCCAAGAATAATCGTGCAAAGGAAAAATTACTGAACACTTTTAGCAATCTAATAATGTACATAAATGACCCCACATAGCAACAGTATGAAGCTGATTCAAAGGATCAGAATATAAAATAGACTTATTTTATTAAGGTGTACGTATACGCATTGTCAACTGAGCAAAGGCATCCATGTGAAACCCATGTTTACAGTTGCCTTAAAAGTTTGCTCAGTAAGATTTACGTACCTGTAAAGTTTACTCACGTGTTACCCCGCAAAACGAGTCACATGGTTTACACTTACACTAGCATACACGCGCTGGACCTTCGTTTTCCTTCTTTTACTGAGAGATGCAGGCAGTTGTATATTCGTCTCAAATTTCACATACACAAAATAATTACGCTTCACTGCACACGAACAGTGAATGTTATAGTAAAATAATGAATGACAAGAATGAAGTTCGAAAATACCGAATAAAAATATCTAACGTTCAGAAAATCAAGTACAGTAAAACCTCTCTACAACACTATTATACGGACCGAGAAAAATTATCGTTGTAGAGGGATTTATCGTTATATCGGATATCGTTGTAGGGAGGTTTTACTGTATTAGCATAAATTGGGCTAAATATATCGTCGCCCTAAGTATAAAACCCCGTAATTGCACTTTTTGGCGTTTTTTGAGGTAATATTTGTTTTGATTGAATGCTTGGTATTTCATGATTGAATACCGAGGAAAACGCTTCAGAGAAAAAGTATTGTTTAGACGGAAAGAAAAAATTGCATAGAAATTAATTTTGTTTATGCCTCTCTTGTAAAATTTTGTCATTTGGAGTTACGAGGTTTTATAATTAGAATATGATGCTTTGCGTACAAAAGACTGAAAAAAAATACCATATGTATTTGGTGTCTTTTACTTTGAAAATACTTCGCAGAGGGAAAGGATAAACACACGCAAAGGTGTTAGGAAATTAGTTTCACCACAGCAATCTTTAAAAACCTTCGGAAAAGCGTAAAATTTCTCAAGCAGTGCAAGTCATTGGAGTTGTAAGTATATATAATTATTGGCGAGACGAAATCAAACACACAAATGATAAAATAATACCGAATATAAATATCATTGTTTATCGTTGTTACAAATGGCAAGCAGCCATGAATTACAAAAAAAAATTATGCCATATAAGAAATCAATCACAAGTATATAACTGTAGATACTCATGTAAATGACGGGTCCCCAGTGAAAAGAAAATTAACCTGCTGGAAACCCATCAAATCGAAAGGACACCAAAATACTATCAAACAGAAATTTAAACAACCATATTTTAAACCTTTTATTTTTTTTACTATTTATGTGTTTAATGTCTTCAGAAATTTCATTCCGGTATTTAATTGCCATGTATACAGTTCCCATCTTGAACAATTCGATCCTAATCCTCAGTAGTTTTAATTGCTTTTTGATTAATAAAATAAAATCTTAATACGATAAAAATCTTTACTTCTCTGATTTTTTCTTCTCAAATGTACATTACTATTACAATATTCAATTTTTATTACATCGAAATGTTTATTTTCTTCGATCCCTTAATATATCATCTTCAGTATAAAAAATTCATTGAGTCAATTGGAAGCAAGCCATATTTAACGAATACTTCATTCCAATTTAACACATTTCTTTGCTCAATAATTCTTAAAAATTTAGACTGCAATAATTTAATAATATTCATATTGCCGCTATTTAAATTACCCCAAATATCATTATAGTATATTAAGTGGCTGTAAACAAAGGGAAAGTATAAACTCAGGATTACACTTTTAGTAACATCATGTGATATTTTTCTTATAATACCTAATCCTGAACTAATCTTTCTACTAATTTTATTTACCTGCATATTCCATGGTAAGTCGTCAGTTAAAGTCACACCCAGAAAGGCAATTTCCCTAACAATTTCAATAACTTTGTTATTAATAAGGATCTTTCCAAGTACTTCAGATTTGTCAATTTTTTTATTTGTAGTTTTAAAAATTACTATTTTTGTTTTAGTTTCATTTGTTTTCAATTGATTGTTCTTAAACCATAACTCAAATTTACAAAATTTCTTCTTTCCCAGTTGAAGTTAACTCTTTTAAGTTATTATCTTGAAAATACACACTGGTATCATCTGTGTATGGTATAAGTTTTCCCTTATTTGAAACAAGCACAATATCATTAATAAATAACAAAAACATTAAGGGACCAAGAATGGACCACCAACGGACACCATAACAATTTTCTAATTATTCTAAAACATTACTATTTACATATACATATTGATGTCTATCTTATAAGTCATCCTTCAAGTTGTTATGCATCTTACCTCTAAAATCAGAATATTTCAATTTCTGTATCATATCCTTTTATATATCTTATTTGATATAATTAAAATAGGAGGCAGGCAGGAAGACGTATATGGAATTTCAGGAAATTTTACGAGTTATTTCAAATGCAAAGTTTAATAAGACACGAAATACGACATAATTTGTACGAGAATACCGAAGCAAACTGTTGTTTAAGTTTTCTGAGAACCACTGTGCTTACTGTAAAAAATTATAGCCATAATAACATTGAATGATTCATTTGCTCACTCAGCCGCATTTTAAACACATTATATAAGACCTTACAACCAGTGGTGTAGTGAAAATTAAAACTGGTTGCTAAAATTACTGATAAACATACAATCAAATTTCCAACATTACAAGTTCTGTGTAACTAATACATACCCAATGATATATTTCAATGTGATAATGTATACTTGTTGTTTATGTTAAGCAATATACAATTTGTTTATGCACAAGTCTAGATAACTGATGTAAATTCATAGTTTTTGACTCATTCAACAATATTGGTTGATTTTAAATTTTTCGACCAACGACCACTTGACGAATTGCAATACAGTCGATTCCTCTTAATTGGGCCACCTTTTAACCGAGGCAGCCGCTTAATTGAACCAATTCTCAAGAAACGGAACCCAAAGCAAGAAACTAATGGTAATTTACATCGCTTAACTGGCACACAATTTCAAGATTACAATTAGCTTGTGCATACGTATTATGTTTCACACAGTCAAAAAAAAAATGTACAAACAATTTAATATGATGTAATCTTATATGCAATACAACAGGACTTCAGATACATATAACATAATGTTCACCGTCGGTGTGGTGACGCAACGATGGCACGCACGTGACGCATATCGGCGTCATAGGTCTGAACTTGCGAGCGGGGTAAAACTGAAGTTTTATTTTTAAACTGAATTTAGTTTACACAATCAGTACTTTTTTTATATGTATATATTAGGTATGTATGTAGTATTGAAAAAACATGCATTGCTGAATTTTATGTAAAATACGCCTCTATTTGGGGCAGCCGCTTAATTTGGCTAAAATTTCCAAGCCCCAATGTGTCACGATTAAGCGGGATAGATTGTATAGCTAAAATATAAGGTTGTGGTCAACCATGGGGTATTAAACAACGGCCAAGCTTACTTGGAATCGAACTGCGACCCTATAAAGATTAAACTGTGAGTCAAGTATCGCGCCTGGTAACTAGAGGAACAGATCCCATATCTATCTACGACTGTGTCAACAGTCTACAAACACAATTTTAATAATTCTAGACTTCATACATTTTATCAAAACGGGACATCACTATCAACTTGTAAAACGCATTCGTGTGGACACTTTGTGATAATGGTTATCATTGCTGAAGTTTCAAGAATACTCGAATGAACTCTAAGATAATTGAAGGCCGGCGTCAAGGTAAGGTAGATCGTTGTTTTGTTCTTTAATTCAAAATACCTTACGGATTTAACTGCCCAACAGTTGCTGTTATGAATTCAAAGGTTGCTCGATTAGAGAAACAACATATTTAAGACAACGATCGAATCTCTAACATTTCCTCCAATGCTACCATTAAAGAATGTGTGATTAAAAAATGGATGTAATGGAAATTTAGAATTGATAAAAATATATAAAAAAAGGAAATTATGATTGTTATATGATGCAAATATATCGTTAGTCCCTCTCTAACTGTGGAAAGAATATATCCTGTTTTATTCTTAAAATAAATCGGTTATGCTTTTATTTGAAATTTTTTTTTTAACCCAGATTATTTCTTCATGAAATTTTTTACTTCAAAAAAGTAGGCCAATTCCATAACACCAATAAATATATCAAATTTATTATGAAGAATACACATTAAGGTAAGATTCGATAGAACTGCCCTGAAAACAAAAAATTGCATTTGATTCACTTAATGATTTTAAATAATTAAATTATAAATGAACAGGCTTGTACCAAATGATGTACGAACATTATGTTTCAGTGCAGCGGTCCTTCAGCTGTCATCCGCGGACACCTGGGGGTCCGCGAAACACTCTTAGTGTTCTACAAAGTTTCGGAAAAGTACTAAGACACGAGCATTTACTCTTTAATGCTAAAAATAAATTACGAGGGAACGAAAAATTTCTTCCTTAAATGGTGAAAATCAGTGATGAAACACTAGAAATAAATATGTATGATGTAAATTCTGGGCTTTAAACTTTGAGTTAATTCTTGGGGGTCCGCGAGGGCGAGTGATCTCTGCAGGGGGTCTGCGGTCTAGGAATGTCAAAGAACCGCTGTTTTAATTGATAGCCAAATAAGTTAAATTTCAACAAGAAATCTGCAAGAAAATCTATTGCAAACAGTGACAATGGGGAAGTTCAAATTTCGTGAATGCAAAATGAGAACAGGCACAAAAGGATGAAAAACTTCCTTCTCTCAAGCTTTTCTATATATCATTACCAATTTCAGTCTGCTGCAGGATAAAGGTCTATGTTATCACACGCACACACGTAGTATGATGAAAGTAATGCAAAGAAATCGGACTTAAGCTTACCACGTTGGCCGGTCGTGTTGGCAAGCTGGACTTATAGTTTAACGAGGGTGTCGAACCTTGTTACCACAGCCGAAGTCCTACGCTTTATATATATATAAGGAGAAACTTGTTGTACCGAGTACAACGGTATCGAGGCTGTTTCAAAGCGGTGCTCTATCCAAAGAGTGACTGTATGCACGGTCTTACCTTACTTGTCGCAGAATGACCATTGTTGTCCTTGCGCCATAAAAATACAATCAATCAACCAACCAGAGAGAGAGAATTCATGGCAAATGGACGGCTGTGTGATTTTATTTATTTTATATATATATGTGCGTCCGTGTGTGATGACAGGAACTCCTCAGCCTCGTTTGGAAAATTTCTTATTGCATGTGTCAGCTTTCACAGTTTTCAAATTTTTTTCACTAGATTCTTGTAGAATTAATTATTTCATTATCGGGTTTCTTTGTTCATACAATAGAAAATCTCTGTGCTGTCCGATGATCATACAGGAAGGAACACCTTTATCACCAATAGCTTTTCTAAATTCGTTAATTTCCCTCTTCCACCCATTAAAAAAAAAAATAGAAAGTGCAGTAGAATATGCAGGGATACTAAAGTTGCGTTTTTTGTTTGTGTTTTTAAGGTTGTGGTTACTCATGTAAGTTTTTGCAATTAATAAAATGACAAATCAGTAAATATAGTTTAACTCAGAAATTAATGAATATTCGATTACTCAACCCGCTTTGGTGTAGCAGGAAAATATAATAAAGCTTAACTTCATATGCGACGAATTTCCAAATAAGCATAATTAAAAACATAGACACGGGACTTCTTGTATCTCTAGAATTGGAGGGATACAAAACCGCACACTGAGATCGCCAAAGAACGATGTTGCCCGTCTACGTTAGACAGACAGAATCTTTCTTTCATTCGATCAGTTTCAGGTGTTGCGAAACTCTGGTCAGATTGATTGTTTAGTATTTTAACGGCGCAAGAACAGTAAAGGTCATGCTGCACGAAGACCTAGAGTTTTCGGAGGAATCTGACATTCTTGAGGCTAGAAAACCAATCCCCGGGCTACGGTGAACAGTTAGTACATAAGTGGGTTTTTTTTTCCAACGTTGAGAGTAAAACCCAGGTTTAATAGCACGCCAGGCGAACACATTACCACCACCGGACCCAACTCTAGTCAGAATACACATGTTAAGTTGCGTAACGAGAAATTGAGATAGAATTCGTATACCTTATATATTATACTTTGGCGTTTTTACGAAATCAAATTGTATTTGTGGACTTTACATCACTTTGGCTTAAATTTCTCACTTGAGTTTTGGCACATCAGTTTAAAATTTAATTTAGTTCATAATGAAAAGTTCCTTGAAGGCTTAAATATGTCAGTTTATTAAAAGGCAATTAGCAAAACCTTCCGTTTTTCAGTGTAGGTTAAAAAATTAGTATACAAAATAAAGTTTTTCTAACTTATATGTCCGAAAGCTATCCAAAAGATCACTCACCTTTCTATTTAGACAAGAACAACAGCTTAAGAGGTGTCCTGGTCTAGAATACATTGACACACAAACGCATTTTTACCTGAATTTGGACACTTTTGATATGAAACAACATATAATCACTACGCAACGTGGAATAATCACTACGCAACGTGGAAGGATCACACAGAAATCGATCAAGAAGATCGCGACACAACAGTCTTTGATTTTACCATGTTTGGCGCAGTATAGCCCAGATGCTCTTGCGCCATAAAAATCCAAACAAACAAATCGCAAACAACCATGTAGCGCAACGTATATTGTTATAAGATTTTGTTTGTTTTGTGGTTTTACGGCTCAAAGACTACAGTGGTCATGCTGCGCCGGGACCTACTGTTTTCCGAGGAATCCGAACCTCTTAAGGCCTAGGGAACCAAACCCCGGACTACAGTGAGCAGTGCGATCTTTATGAGATCTCTGAGTAAGCGTTCTTTTTGCACTGCTGGGAGTCGAACCCGGATTAGCCGCGCAATAGGAGAACGCGTTACCACACTGCGCCACCGCAGGGCATTGTTATAAAATAATAGGATGTTTGGCAATGTAATTTTCATTAGAAAAGGACGTTGGCCGATGAATAAAAGCAAATATATACATGCAGGGCTAAATAAATCGCTGCGAACCGCACTCATCCACTTGGAAAAGAAAACAAGGGAACGATTGCTTATTCGCCAACTATATTATTCTAATCGCCAATGGTGATTGATTCTTCGAGCCCCGCATATACACAGTATGTATACAGGGTTTTCGTAACCTGCTTTGACCAAAATAAAAGGGTTGATAGTACCCACCAAGACGAACAATATTTGTCATAGAACCTAGGGTCGCAAACCACTCACAGTGCCAATTCTAAAACCGTCCAGTATGCCAGTGCATAAGAAGCACCAGATACAACTCAGGTCAGTTGATAAAGTGCACAGATGATTAGGACATCGCATTTCGTGCTTCTCGTACAGTGGTTGTAAAAATTTGTACATATTGGACGGTTTTAGAATTGGCTCTGCGGGTGATTTGCGACTCAAGGTCCAATGGCAAATATTGTTCGTCTTGATGGTTACTATCACCCCCATTAATTTGTCAAAAGTGTTTACAAACACACTGTATAATTTTATGAAGTGGCTAATTTAAGTTTCTAAACAACTTTCAATGTTGCATATAATGTGCCAAGATGGGTAACTAGCATGAAATAGATTTATGCTTTCATTTAAGGTAAGAAATGCTATCTATAATTCCCACTATGTATAATTGCTAAGCATCTGTATAAAATTTTTGGTGCTTTTATTTGTATTTATGTTATTTTTATTTTTTGTGGTGTTTTTGTTTTTATAAATTTTAGATAAACTGAAAAGATAGAGATCCGAGAATTAAATTTCTCTGTCCTTTTAATTAAGCAAAGAACTCAAAAACATGTTACACAATTTTCTAACTTATTTATCGACATTGAGGCAAGGTAATATTAATTGGAACAAATTTAATTACGTACGAATGCATGCAGGCTCTCACATAACCCTATTGATGTAGAATTAATACGTTTTTGATCATGAGACCCCTATCGTGAAAAAA
Organism: Dysdera silvatica; assembly: GCA_006491805.2. NCBI lineage: Eukaryota > Metazoa > Arthropoda > Arachnida > Araneae > Dysderidae > Dysdera > Dysdera silvatica. Next base: position 8,174 of record QLNU02000789.1, on the reverse strand, counting down.
GTAATGTATTTTTGACAGGTTTACTTGTATGCAGTAGAAGCTTTGCAGCGAGGTCGAACACTATCAGTCCACGACAGCCAATTAGAACGAGCTAATTACTGGGGTTTTAATTTTCGAATTAGAGCTAAAAATAAGTGCGCTTTTCCGCATTGCGCATAAAATAAAGTAGCAGGTAAGTATATGTAAGATAATATATCCAAGATCAATACATGAATTAGACTTTTTTTTTGGAAGCGTTCCATGTCAATAAGAATTCTTCTATCATAGTCAATGAACCAAAATCTACTCCAACTTTTATTCAAGCTTGGAAATGTTTAATAAAATTTCACATTAATTATTCATCCACAACTGGCAACATAATAGTCACGCAATAACAACATCTTCAATTTTCTAATATTTATATTTTTTATTCCAGACGAAAGACGGCCAAGTCCGTCAGAAATGTACGTTGAAATAAAACGTTTTAACAACCTTACTTACGTTTATACGTAACGACGACGTTATAAGCGTAAGTGTAGATATGCCTTTAACACGTTTCTGTGAAGGAAAATTTACAACTCTACATCGCTCCAAACCAGCCACTGTGACGTAGGTGACTCAAAAATAACCTTCCAAAATGAGAGGCTGGTATACAGCAAAACAAACTACAAGAATACCTAGAATATCACGCCATCATTTCACTTAAAAATACTTTTTTACCATCTGGTAAAGTAGCGATACATGCAAAAACTGCTGGAATAAATAGAGGTAGAAAATACGCCTTAACTTTAAAAGCCGACCAAAGAAGAATAAATAAAAAACTGATTTTATATTGAATTTTCTTTAAAAATATGTCGGCAATTCAAAACACTCGATAGCAGAGTGTTACTAATTACAAAAAAAAAACAAAAAAAAAAAACCACCTTTTTTTTACGTAGTGAAACTATATAAAGGAACGAAACAGTCGAATTCCCCGCGAAATATTTGTACTTCAATATTAATTTTCAACTTTTTCACTGTCTCTTCCCCTTTTCGCTAATATTTACTTACTAGATAGAACTAGACGTTGGGTAATGGAGCTAGACACAAACTCATCTGTCACGCAAATAGATAGTTATCATAACGATGTGAAAGAAATTATATAGGGTATGTGGAAAGTGCTTTTTGTGTGTGTGCGCGCGAGCGTAAAGGTATGAAGCAGAAAAACGCAGAAGTCGGAAAATCAGAAAAACATAGGCCTACACACTTAAAATACAGGGCTCTCGTCAAACCTTTGAAGGATCACCAACTACTCATTTGCGCTATTTTTAAACTTTGTTCTTAAAATGTTCATTAAAGTAGATCTTCCCTGGTTAGTCTTATGAATGTCGATTCGCACCTTTCTCAGATATTTCATCCAATGATCTGGCGCAAAACGACCATTGCCGTCCCTGCGCTATAAAACTACAACCAACCAATAATCCCAACAAAAATGTCAAGTTAAATGTTTCTCTCTTCGTGTTTCTGTAGCTATTTCTTTTCTACCGTTTTTCCTCAAAAATATCCTGGTTTCTCCACCTTTCCACGAGGCATGACTTCATCTGGCTTCATGCGGCACCTCACATCAGCCTTGTATCGCTGGCAGAAGAGTTACGTATTAATTTGCAACCATTTTGTTGTCACCGCAATAATAAAAAAAAAATCCTTTTACAACTAAAATACAATAATTTCTTTAGCTTTGCATAGTCATTAAGTGTAGGAAATTTTATAGGGATAGAGCATTTTCTTTGACGTGTGTTTTTCCCTCCCCTCTTCCCAAAACAACAACCAAAGCTGATATGTATCACAACAGTACAAGTCTTCTGAAACAGGACAGACAGTTTGACGCGACTTCTAAACCACAATACATTTTCACATAGACAAGCGTACCAGGATTCAAGCCCGAAGACCCAAGAAACCACCGAGACTCTTTACGAAGCAGCGCCGCTTCTTTTTTCGTTTATTTAAATTTGTTTTAAGTTCATTTCGACAATATTTTGCAATGTGTGTGCGTGTTGCGGATATAATTGCCAATTTAAATATTTCTTCACTGTTTTTATTAGTACGGGAATACTGTATGATGTAGCTGAGTTTTACTGGTGTTTTGCATATATGTGGTTCAACTATAGTCTTTTTACGCAGTTATTGTAACCGTCTTTGTAACTTTCCTGGATTTTTATTGGCCTTATTTTTTTTTATGTGATTGGTTTCTATCCGCAATACATTTGAAATTCACATAATACAAAACTTCACTGGCAGTGTAAATTGTGTTTGTATTTTTGCAGCATATGGACAGCATAGGTCACGTTTTTAAAGAGACCTGTAAGTTTCCGCAGAATCAGAACCTCTGCTGCCAAGTTAATCCCACTACGGTTTACGGTGAACAGAAAAGCGGTACCCGTTCTATACTACTACTGGGAGTCGAACCTAGATTAATGACACGATAGGCGAATGC